>PVIR01038257.1:0-14711 GCA_004026965.1 Petromus typicus
AATTGGAAAGCTTGTCAATTCCAAGTGTAGGTGAATATGTTGAATAATATGATCTTTCATCTAAAAATTTAAAGAAATGATTACATCCATTTTAGAAAATATCATACTGTCATATTCCAGCATTCAACTTCCAATAAATAACTTAGGAAAGCATTTGTAAATTCACATCAAAAAGTTAGAAAATTATTTGTACCTACACACCAGCAATATTATGTTCATAGATAAACAAGTACTCTCAGCAACAAAATGCATAAATGAAACAATCAGTTTATGTAGTAGACTAGCAATGAACACAAATAAACCACTTAGATGTAGGGGACAAGGAAAGACTTTTCCAGGTTACACCTCCAGTAATTCACCTTCCATAGGCCCTACCTCCTACAAGCACATTCAACTTCAGCTACAGAACCCACTCAAGGTTAAATCCACTGCTGAGTCCAACACCACACAACACAGTCATGTGACACTTTTAGATTTAAATTAGAATATCTAGTGGTTCAATTTTAAAATGAGCTAAGGACTTAAATAGACATTTCTCCATATGTGTGAATATGGCCAACAGATATACATTATTTTAAAAATGCTTATTTACTCACTAACAGAAAAAATGCAAATCAAAGCTGTGATGAAATATCATCTCACACCTGTTCTATTATCAATTTCAAAAAGTGCTGTTGAGGATATGAAGAAAATGAGATTTTTTGGAAAAGTGGGTAAGAATACAGATTGTGCAACTGCTAGGAAAAAAGTATAGAAATTCCTCAGAAAACCAAAAATGGAATTACCCTATGATCCAGTAATTCCATTTGGGGTACTTATCCAGAAATATTGATATCCAGATCTTGAAAGGATATTAACACTTCCATGTACTTTATAATATTATCAACAATATGAAGAAATAATATAAATGTTCACTGAGGAATTGATAAAGAAATTGTGGTATGCACATGTAATGGAAGACTACTGAATCTTGAAAAAGAAGGAAGTCATATGTGAAAATATGGGTGAACCTTGGAACATTATACCAAGTACAATAAGCCAGTCACAGAAAGACAAACTTGTATCATGATACAAGTTAAACAAGACATCTAAACAGTCTAATTCATACAATCTAAGAGTGGAGGGCAAAAGGGAAGCTACAATAAATGGCATAAAGTTTCTGTTGAGCAGGATGAAGAATTTCTAGAGATCTTCCGTAGAACATTTTATCTCTAGTTAACAAAATAGTAAAAAGGAAACAGGAGCTAAAAGGCATGAAAATAGTAGCAAACTGACCTCAGTTGTCATGTGGGTGCTCCCCTTAAGCCCAGGCCACACTGCTGCTTTTGGTCCAGGTGTATAATCTAAGAACAGAAATGTTGATCTCAGCCAGACCTGTTTGCACACATCAGCTTCTTGTGAGACTGAGGCAAAAGGACAGCAACTTCAAGTCCAGTCTGGGCAACATAGCAAAACTTTGTCTCAAAAACCAAACAAAAGTTGATCTCATAGAATTGAGAGCATAATGATGGTTACTACGTGCTAGTGAGAGTAAAGTAAAGGAGTGATAGGGAAAGATTAATCAGTGAGCACCAAGTTATAGCTAGGAGTAAGAAGCTGTGATGTGCTGTTTGTTACTATAGATAATGATTATGTACTTGAAAAGCACTCAATTGTATACTTCAAAAAGTAATAAGTAAAGGTATTGAATGTTTTTATCATGAAGAAATGGTTGAGAAGGTAGATGTATGTAACCCAATTTAAATATTATATGGACCTTGCAATGTTGGCATACACCTCTAATTCTGGCATTCTGAGGTAGGAGGATTGTGAGGTTGAGCCCAGACTTGGCAACTTAGCAACCTGGGAAGACCCTGATCAAGATTTAAAAAGAGAGAGAGAGAGAGAGAGAGAGAAATAAACTGGACTCTATCTCAGGAGAAAGCCTTAGTTCAGTGTCTAATACAGCACATGTATATACACATATTGTCCTCTTACTGTGTATATTTTTTATCTTTTTAGCTATCACTTTAAATTTTTAAAAATAATACATTATTTTAAAATTATTATTATTATTACAAAATAATCTCTAATCCTCCATGAATACCACCATTGTGATTATTATTTGATAGCTACAGATTCCAGTTATATGCTTACTTTGTATGTTTTCTATGTCACTTATTTTTTCCTACAAAACACCCATGTTCTAATTCACCTCTTTTTTTTATTGAGATCTTTATTGGTACATTACATATACATATCATGATTGCACTCAACAATGAGAATTTATACCAGTATATGACACAACTTAATTCTCATTTTTTCCCATATCCATACCTACCATACCACCTCCACCCACTATATACATAAATTTTGATTTCTTTCTTTTTTGTTATAAGCTCATTATTTTCCCCCTTCACCCCATTTCACTTTGAGTATTTTCTATTTCACAATGTGTAACATACATTCTAGAACTCATTTACATCTTTATTTTCTCATACCAGAGAAAAGATGTGATATTTACCTATCTGTGACCTATTTATCTCATTGACAAGGATGTCCTCAAGGTACATCCATTTAAGTGTAAATGATTCAACTTATCATTTTTTATGGTAGAGTAATACTCCATTCTGTAGAAGATCCACAGCCTTTTTATCCAGTGTCCAGTTGATGGACACTTGGGTTGTTTCCAAGATTTAGCAATCACAAACTAAGCTGCTATAAATATGGATACACATGTCACTGTGATATGAATCTTTTAATTCTTGTGTATATATACCCAGCAGAGCAATGGCCGGGTCAAATGGGACCTCCAATCCTAGCTTTTTGAGGAATCTCCAAACTGATATTCACAGGGGTTGTACAAGTCTACATTCCCACCAACAGTGGAGAAGGGTTCATTCTTCCCCACAGCCTCACCAATATTTGTTGCTGGCTAATTCTGAGATAGCAGCCTTTCTTTGTAGAATGAGATGAAATCTTTTTTTTTTTTTTTTAATCTTTATAGGTCCATTACATATATGCATCATGATTGCACTCCATAATGGGGATTTGTACCAGTATAAGACACAACTTAATTCTCTTTTTTTCCCATAGCCTTACCCACCCTACCACCCCCCATATACATAAAATTTGTTTCCTTACTTTTTTGTTATAATCTCATTATTTTCCCCCCTTCACCTTATTTTACTTTGAGTATTTTCTATTTCACAAAATATAACATACAATTCTAGGACTCATTTACATCTTTATTTCATCATACCAGAGAAAAGATACGATATGTACCTATCTGTGACCTATTTATTTCACTTATGAGGATATCCTCAAGGTATGTCCATTTAAGTAGAAATGATTCAAACTTATCATTTTTATGGCAGAGTAATACTCCATTCTGTAGAAGAACCACAGCATTTTTATCCAGTCTCCAGTTGATGGACACTTGAGTTGTTTCCAAGATGTAGCAATCACAAACTGAGCTTCTATAAACATGGGTGCACATATGTCACTGTGATAAGAGTCTTTTAATTCTTTTGTGTATATACCTAGCAGGGCAATGGCTGGTAAAATGGGACCTCCAATCCTAGCTTTTTGAGGAATCTCCAAACTGATCTCCACAGGGGTCGTACGAGTCTACAGTCCCACCAACAGTGGAGAAGTGTTCCTTCTTCTCCGCAGCCTCACCAACATTTGTTGTTGGCTGAATCTGAAATCTTAATGTTGTTTTCATCTGCATTTCTCAAATGACTAGTGATGAATGACTAGTGATTTCTTCATATGCTTCTTAGCTGCTTTTGTTTCTTCCTCTGAAAAGTGTCTGTTCATTTCAGATGACCATTTTTGAACTGGGTCTTTAAATTTGGGTGGGTTGATTTTTTAAAGCCCTTTATATATTCTAGATAGTAACCTTTTGTCTGAGAAGTGGCTGGTAAAGATTGTTTCCCATATTGTTGGTTGCCTTTTTGCTTTGCTGGTGGTTTGCTTTTGCTGTGCAGAAACCTCTCAATAGGATGAGATCCCATTTATCGATTTCTTCTACCAGTTCTCATTCTATGGAGTATTTATTCATGTAATCTTTCTCTAAACCGATGTCTTCAAGAGTTTTACCTAAGCTGTTTTGTAGCAGGCTTAGTGTGTCTATTTTAATATTTAGGTCCTTAATGCACTTTGATTTTATTTTAGTACATGGTGAAAGAGCTAAGTCTAGCTTTAGATTTTGACAGGTTAGAGTCCAGTTTTTCCAGCACCATTTGTTAGAGGCTATACTTCCTCCACTGAGGGTATTTGGCTCCTTTGTCAAAACTGAGATAGCTTAGTGTGTCCGGAGTTGTTTCTGGATCTTCTAATCTACTCCACTGGTCCTCAAATCTGTTGCTTTGCCAGTATCATCCTTTTTATCACAGTGGCTTTGTAGTATAGTTTCAAGTTGGGGATCGTAATACCCCCCATCATGTCCTTATTGCTTAGAATTGCTTTTTCTATTCTAGGTCTTTTGTGATTCCAGATGAATTTCTGAATTATTTTCTCTAGATCTATGAAATATGCCATTGAGAGTTCAACTGGGATTGCACTGAATCTGTATAATAGTTGTGGGAGTATAGCTATTTTGACGATATTGATTCTTCCAACCCTGGAACAAGGTATATCTTTCCATTTTCTGGTATCTTCTATTTCCTTTTTCAGAGTGCTATAGTTTTCAGAGTAGAGGTCTTTCACCTCCTTTGTTAGATTGATTCCTAGATATTTCATTTTTTTGAATGCTATTGTGAAAGGGATTGATTCCCCAATTTCTTGCTCAGTGAATCTGTTGTTTATGTATATAAAGGCTAATGATTTTTGAGCATTAACCTTGTATCCAGCTACAAGATCAGGTACAAGACAAGGATGTCCACTGTCACCACTCCTGTTCAATATTGTGCTGGATACTTTAGCCACCGCAATTAGGCAAGACAAAGAAATAAAAGGAATAAAGATAGGAAATGAAGAAGTTAAACTGTCATTATTTTCTGGTGACATGATACTCTATCTAGAGGATCCTAAAAACTCAACCAAGAGACTGCTAATTCACATTCTTAATTATATAAAATATAAATACGGTTTTGATGTGTATATTTAATGTACCAATAAAGATAATTTTAAAAAAATATATAAATACGGTTCACTATTTTCTCAAATTCTATCCACTACTCTTTTAGTCTTTTATATTTATTGATATCCCCCACCCTGGTAATGAATTACATTTTCCTGTTTTCTTGCAAGATGAATAATTGTTTATTAGATATCAGGTACTATACATTGTTTCATACTTTGAATATGAACTTTTTTGTACCTCTATAAAATATTTTTATACTTTTTCTTAGATGTAGCTGTACTTAGAATCAGTTTTACCCTTTCAAAGACCATTGTTAAGCTTTGATAGATATGCTAGGACATCTTTGGACTACAGTTAATTTGATTCCACTACTGAGGGAATATATTTTTCAGAATTCATGTGACACCTCATCAATTAAGAGGTCTTTTTATTCCAGCTACTGTGAACATGAGCTGTCCCACCTCTGTCTGAGCTGCAACACTTATGTCTCTTTCTCTTTTGTTATGGCCCCTTTCTTGACATTGGTAGTTTCTGCACACACATGCAATAAACAATACTCAACTAAAGACTTGAGTGAGGTCCTATGCACACCTCCAGGGCAACCATTCCTCCACCTCTCTTGTTACCTTTTCTTCCTAGAGGTCTCCACCCTGGTACTTTGACTGCAAATTTGACCCATCATGGATTCTGTACATTTATACCTTTTTTTCCTCACTTGGGGAGACACTGTACTTCCTTTGAGTTTGACCTGGAATATCTCTAGGAGTGAGCTAGAGCAATTGTGGCCTTTACCTTAGTTGTTTCCCTTTCTTTGCTTTTTGTCCAATGTTTATAATCACTGGTTTATAATTCCCCATTGTTCTCTACAGCACAATTATTTTTAGCCTCCATAGTAGCATCATTCTAGGCTGTCTTGTATAGGTTATCAAAAACGTAGTAGCCACAGACTGCCCTTGAAAATCTGAAACCTAATGTGTCCACAAATGAACAGACTCTAGGAGTTAAGCTGACTAAATTCTCACATTCTCTAATTTTTTCATAGTTTTCAGAAGTACTGTAGACAACAGTTCATTTAATCTCTTCTATCAAATAAAAAATACAATCACAGTTAACCTTGTTCTGTCATAAAAATCTAGGACTTGCAGCCCATTGGTCTATTCTCTTTGACAAAGTGATATGTGAATATCTACCACTTGTAATTCTGAGGATTGATTCCTTTTTCCATATCATCAAGGAGATGAAAAGAAAATATTGATATTGAACTGTCGTTAATTTCCCTCCTGCAGCATGGTTACCCATGCCATCTTTGCTGTCCTGACTTCACAGTTTTTTTCTGCAGTGAATGATAGCATACCAAATGTCTAAGTGTACAAGTGCTGACGTTAGGCATATTAGTCTTTTTCCTCTGCCTCTTGCTAACCTCAATTTTCACGTATGTTAAATGAAAATAAAAAAACATATTCCTATCACGACCGTGCTGCCATATTTGAATAATTCAGAACACTGAAGTGATTAGCATTCATTCTGAACCTTAATAAGAAATCATTAACACTCATTGCTGTAATTATTTTATTATATTATGACAAGGTTTCCTCTGGGACACTTTTATCTTTAGCAATAGAAGCTAAGTGGGGTCTTACCTTGAAAATCAAATGCATTATTGTATTCCCTTTTGCTTAGCTCTGTAGGGTTTGGCACAATAATGAAGTAATTCTTTGTTCCACTAGAATGATTCAAACTCTATGCCTGCACACCTGTGAGTCTTTACAACCCAAGAATTTAATGCTATTTTAATTAAACATTGTAAAGCTATAGCAATCTTGAAGCTAATGTGGAAAAGTACCTGGGACACAGTGAGAAACAACAAGCAGGTCAATTGTGGGCTGAACAAATTATGCCTTTTAGAGATGTTGATTTTGCAGGAAATGGACAAACTTTTTTCTATAACATGCCATACTTTCAAATTAAGTAATTTGGCCAATTTTCTTAAGCAGCTAAAAATAATCAGAAAAAAAGCTATAAACTAATGCACCCTTTATGGTCTTTAATACATGTTGAATGTTGGTTAGTGTTATTGGTGATATAATCAATTTGTACATGAAACCACTGGACACCTTCACACAACTTTAATGTTTTACTGATGCCAACTTCAAATCATTGTCCATGAATAGCAACTGAGCTTGTTCTTTTGATTTATGCTTAGTAGCTGCTTCAGGAACACCTCCAATAGGTATTTTAAAACACAGAATCCTGAGGACGTTACCTGCATGTGCCCCCAATTCTGGTTCTGGTTATTAAAGTGCATGAACAAGGGAGGTAATTTATTAGGACAAAGCAGCCACCTTTCACCTTCCACCTTTTCTATCAGACCCCGTAGTAGGAAAAACACAGATAACAATCATTTCTAAATCTCTCAATTAGCATGACTTTATATTTGGCAGAGAATCAGAGAACATGAAATGTTAGAAAATATACATGGGTCTCAGTGAAAACTAATGACTAAAAATTGAATCATGTTAAATGGCTAAGAAAAGATTTACCTAGAAGTTATCTTGGGAAAATGCCAGGAGACAGACAGGAATGCAAAACATCTCCAACCTAAATTCTAACAGAGGGTCAGGGGTGTAGCACAAGTGGTACTGTGCCCACCTAAATTCTAACAGATTGCCACTATGTTTTCTTACTATAAAGTAGGCATAGCCTTTTAATATCAATTTATATGTGGATAACATACTCTTATAAGTGATTTATTATTGCTAATATAACAAAATTATGAGTCTTACATATCACTTTTTTACAATAATAGTTACTAATCTATATAAAATGAGATTGAATCACCATAAATGAAAAATATATGTTGACAATTAATCAGAGATCATCCAAACTTTCTCTTCAAAATGCAAAAAAAAAAAAAATCATAGCCAGTTTGTTGTTATCTTTAGATGGATAATTCAACCTGTTATATGCTATAGAAAAACCATTTATTCTTTCAAAACCAGTTACTTCGTGCTTTCACACTAACCTGCATTTACTTTTCTAACACTCTTTTTGGTAAAATACAAAAATAAAAACAAAATTGTTCCATAGTTCAGTATCATAATTATGCACACAAATGTGCATGGGATGGTGATAATGAGAGATTAAAAAACAAAAAAGCATGTATTCAGTGCTCACTGTTCACTATGCTGTGTACTCTCTCGCTTGATCGTCACAATATTCACACAAGGTGGGTACAATTTTCCACATTTTTCTTACTGAAGAGAAAAGAAGAAGGACTTTGAGAAATGAGCAGATCTTTCAATTACAAGCTACCTCATCAGAGGAATGTCATAGGGTGCTCTGTATGTCTCACTGGCCACCACCATTACCCTTGAACATCTGTGAAGGAATTCCTCAGGTCATTCATCCTTATATTTAAACAAGGTTTTAGCAGATTTTCAAAAAGGGCTGAGACCTCCCCTACTGAGAACTATACTTAAAAATAACAATTTATGATTTTATATCTTAAAAAAGTATAGCAATTTCCTCTTTTGTCCTCCCTACCAATCCGGTGATGTCCTTTATGCTCTAAATCTAAGAGAAAGTTGCCCTCTTCAGCCCTGCTCTATTCTCCCCTGTAATCTTGGTGGATATTTGCTTCATCTTTCAGAGATCTCAAAATCACCCACAGTTCCTCAGCTCTGTGTGTTCAGTGTTTATTACTATTTTTGTAGAAGGTTTTGCTTTCCTCTGATTTGTTTTCAAAAACACCAGCTGCTTTTTTCTAGTTAACAGAAATGTTCCCATGATCCCCTGTCTGTCTCTGGCTCAGTGTTCTCTGTCTCTGCCCTCTGTGGTGGTAAATCCTCTGATTTCTCTACTCCTCTGTATTAACACCTCTTGTAAGGAGCCTTCCTTCCTGTTTGGACCTTGTACTGAAAATATTGCATAGCATGAATTCCAGCCTCTGAAGAACACTGTGAACGTGCCCTAGCATGTGGATTCTGGATTTGCAAGCTGAGATAACATTACCTTCTTCTTGACTTTGAAACTAAAATCTGAACATGACATGACTGTGCACACAGAAAATTTATTTTAATAGTAACTAGTTCATGGTTATTACTGATAAGTAAGTTTTTGCCCAAATCCTAGGGGGACAAAGTTTCATTCTTTTTTTTTTGGAGACAGGGTCTTGCTTTGTAGTTCAGGCTGGCCCTGAGCTCAGCCTCAAACTCACATCACAGGAACCCTCCTGCCTCTGCCTCCTGAGTGTTGGGATTACAGGCGTGAGCCACAACACCCGGCACTGTAGTAGGTGGTACTGGTTGCTGCTGGGCATGAGTCTCCACATTCAGTGTTGTATGTGGTTACTGGGGAATTGAACCCAGGCTCTTGAGCTTGCAAGACAAGCGCCGGAACCACTGAGCTAAATCCCCAGCCCCCAAAGTTCCATTCTTATTCCATGTCACAATACTGAAATAGAACAAATTACAAATCAAAGATCTGAGGCTTTGAGTCACTGTAGCATTAATATTCTAGATCTTCAGTAAGATTCCCTGAATTCTGTGACCTATTAGAGTGTTTATCTCTACAGAAGAGCTGAGGATCCTGGATATACTTTAGAATGATCTAGAAAATGCTGTGCTTTCTCTGAGCAGCTCCAAATGAAAACGGAAGGACAAAGGCAAATTTTGTAAAGCGAGTGTAGGATCAACTCATTTTAAATGACAGACTAGGTCATATTTATTTTTGAGTGCAATGAGTTGGTTTTGAAAGTCATAAAGAAAATGTGGGGAAGAAGAAAACTTGTGACTCAGTAATGTTACATAATCTTTTTTTTTTTTTTAAATTTCAAGTTCTTTCACAGAAGAAGAGGCATTTTTGTGGCATTGCTGAGCTTTCAGCCATGGTCAAGTTTAAGCAATACAAATTATTTGAATTTGTACAACATCTTTCATCTTGGTTCTTACAGCAAGTGTTGCAAAAGTCTCCTTGGTGTCAGTAAGACTGATAAGACAAGGAGTCTTCCCTGAACAGGAGTTCGTCTGAATCTCTGGATAGAAAAAAGAGACATATGGAAGCACATTGCCAAAGCTACTGCACAAGAGCAGGCATGCTGAGTAGTTGTCATTAAACCCAGCATGAACATGAAACAAAACTGTAAGATTCATACCACTAAGCAATCATTTAATTGGATTTTCCCATATCAACAAACACAGTGTGAGCATTACATATTGTTCTAGTAATAAGTCTCATGGCGACATCAGCAGAATGGGCTCTTATGGCAGGACAGAATGTAATCGCAATCAGGAGACTTTCAAGAACCTCTCCTCACGGGGATCCTCCAAAGAGATTGTTTTGGTTTCTTCATATCCCGTATCTTTACAGAGGATTTAATCATTTAATTTATCAATGATCATTTGTTTGTTAAAAAGATCAGTGTGTATTTCAGCTCATTGTAGACTATCCTGTTTTTCCAAGCAGCAAGATTATCTGTTGTTATCTGTTGCTAAGAACTCCTGGCATCTGTTAACATGATGAAAATTTATTTTAGTATTTATTTTTCCTTCATAAAGATTCATTAATATTTACAAGTACTATTGTTCACTTTTCCTTTTCTTTTTTTTGTGTCTTTGTTTGGATATTTAGGGTTACCAGTAGCTATTTTATAGAAAATAAAATGTTTAAATAGTTCTATCTTCCACTGAGAAATAAATAACCAAGACTTTCCATAAAACTTCTGTGTCTTGTTTTTATTTTAATAACTATGACCTTGGACATATTTTTGCACTCATCCCTTATAATTTTATCTCCCTGATTAACATGCAATCTGCTTTAACCAATGAAACAAAATATTGTCTGATTATTTAAATTCTTTTTCCTCCCTAAGATTCCAAGGTACTTTTACTTGTACTAATGTTAATATTTTTTATGACAGAGTTAGGACTGTATCTTTTATCTACCACAGAAAACCCAACATAGTTTTTCATCTACCACAGAAAATTCTATCCTACAAATTCAGTAGAAGTCTATATATACATGCTTGCCTATCTAATTTAGTATATTCCAGTATATGGTATTAGTTCAGTAAATGAATGATCAAAAACGATATGAGTAGCCAAGTGGGTAAGCAAAGAGGCACGAGTTTACCCAGGTTCATGGGCCTTGTCTCTGTTTCTCCAACTCGTCTCTTCAATTATACTACCCACATTTGCTCCTTTTTAAAGCCATGCAGTCCGTTCATAGGAAGGAGCAAATGAACCTAGAAAGTAATAAAGTGAGTTGTTAGAAGGGTAGAGACTGAAGAAAGGAGATTAAAAGTTGCAAGCTATAATAATCTCTGCTGCTGGTAGAGTACAGACATTCTGACCACAGACTGAAATATGTTAATATTAAAGTATGCCTGTAGACTCTCTACTTACCTCATTATGCCTGCTCTTTTTAAGGAAAAGTATTTCAAATCTTTACGATTGGCTCTGTACAGTGCTGGAAAACTTCATCCTCTTTTGTTGTGAAATCATTTATTGTGAATACAGATTCTGTTTCTACTTTATATAGGCAATTGTTTTGAGACTAAGACAAAAACAAAATTCTTCCCCCTTTTGGCCAACTTCCCATTTCTACCTGGTTTATAACTATAAGAAATAGAAGAAAATTCTAGAAAGTCAGTTGGAGCTCGGCTGTTGGCACACACAACCAGGAGAAATATCCTGAATCTCCATATTATGTTCATCCTTGGAAGCCGAATCCTTTCATATGTAGCTAACCATTGTGCAAATGTTAAAGGGAAGAAAGATGAAAGCTACTGTACTGTTATATGAGCCAATGTATATTGAAAACTAGGAATATTTTTAATAATCTTAGCAGGAAAAAAGACAAATAGAATGGTTTCTAACTTTTTTATTCAAATCTAAATTGGTACATTATATACACACATCATGATTGCACTAAAAAATGAGAACTTGTACTAGTATATGACACAATTTAATTCTCATTTTTTCCCATTCCCTTACCCATGCTACAACTCCCATCCCATATATATAAGCTTTGTTTCTTTTTTTAATTACCCTCACATTATATTTTTCCCTTCATTACTTACCTCTACACCTCATTTCCCTTTTAATATTGTCTGTATCACAATATCTACCATACATTCTAGAACTCATTTACGTCTTCATTTTCTCATACCAGAGAACACATATATTTACACATCTGTGACCTATTTATTTCACTTATGAGAATGTTCTGAAGGTATGTCCATTTGAGTATAAATGACTTAGTTGTATCATTTTTTATGTCAGAGCAATACTCCGTTCTATAAAAGAACCACATCTTTTTTATCCAGTCTCTAGTTGATGAAGACTTTGGTTGTTTCCAAGATTTAGCAATCACAAACTGAGCTGCTATAAACATGGGTGCACATATGTCATTGTGTATGAATCTTTTAATTCTTTTGTATATATACCTAGCAGAGGAATAGCAGGATCAAATGGGACCTCTAATCCTAGGTTTCTAACTTTTAAAAATCTAAGTAGAAGAAGAAACAAAAAGAATAGAATCAGATCTACCTACTCAACTTTGTCTCTGAAAGTATTAACATGAAGTTTTCAGTTTATATTTTTTCAGTTTTAGTTTTGTGTTAGTACATGTTTGCTGTACCTGATTACATTGCTTATGAAGAGTTGATACACATATAGAACACATTGTAATTATTTTTACTTTTCTTTCCTCTCCCACTGGACTTCCTTAGCCTCCTTTCCTTTTGCAAAAGATCTATCCCCCTATTTCCTATTATTTATCTTTTATTTTGTTCTTCATTTATATTTTGGGTTTCTCATATGAGAGGATAAGGTGTTGTGATGCTTTTCTCTTGTTGCCCAGAACTGCTTTTGCTATTCTAGGTACTTGTGGTTCAGTATGAATTTCAAAATAGTTTTCCCTAGATCTGTGAGGAATGCTGTTGTTATTTCAATTTGAATTGTATATATATAATGCTGATTTTTAACAATATTAGTGCTGCTTTTTCAGGAATAAAGGATATCTTTCCACTTTTTTGATACTCTCTTGAATCTCCTTTTGAAGAGTACTGTAGTTTCTCTTTATTTATATTTTTTTAAATTATCTTTATTGGTACATTAAATATACACATCATGATTGCACTCTGTTGTAGGTGTGTTTGGAAGCACTCCCTCTCTCTCAATTTCATTGAAGTGTCTAAGAATTGGTGATATTATGTTGTTAAAGGTTTTTCAAATCTCAACAGGTGCTTGACTTTTTCAGGTGGTAAATATTGTGTTGTGTTGTTTTTTGTTGTTTTGTATTTGTATGTGTTTGCAATACATGCATTTTGCAATCATCTTGGAGTGTTGGTACATGTACGTAATACAGCTCTTTAACATTCCCTTCTCTCCCTTTCTCCTGCTCTAGTTCTCCTTTCTCTCTTTCATTCTTTTTGATATTGTTAATCATGTTTATGGCATATAATTATTAGGTTGTTAGGGCATGGCACCTGGCATATCTTTACTCTGTCTGTTTTCCCCATTCCTCCCCTTCACTTCAATCCCTTGGATCCTGGAATTGCTTCCAATCTGCAAGAGATCTGTCCCCTAGTCTTGATCTGTCCTTCTTTTATTTTGCTCTTAGTTTATACGTTGCCTTAATCAGATGAGGGAAACTATATGACATGTAGATTTGTGTGGCTGATTTATTTCACTCAACATTATATTTTCTAGATGCATCCATTTTCCTACAAGTGTGTGAAATTTGTCCTCTATAGCCAAGTAGTATTCCATTATATGCAGACAACACGATTTCTTTATCCAATCATCTATTTTTGGTGTTCAGGCTGTTACCAGGATGTAGCTATTATGAATTGTGCAGCTATAAATGTTAGTTTTCATGTATCACTGTAGCATGATATCTTACACTCTTTGGGGATAATACTTAGAAGGCAAGTAGTTGGGTCATATGGAATTTCAAAATGTAGAGGTTTTTTAGAAATCTTCATACTGATTTCCATAATGTTTGTACTAGTTTACATTCTACCAACAGTGTAGAAGAGTTCTTTTCTCACTCCAGCCACACCAGTATTTATTATTGATTAATTACTTGATGATTACCTTCTTTCTGGTATAAGATGGGGTCTTAGCATTGTTTCAGTTTGCATCTCTCTGATGGTCAGAAATGCTGAACATTTTTACTGTATTTGTTGGCTACTGATACTTCATCCTCTGACATATGTCTGTTCATCTCACTTGCCTATTTCTTAACCGAGTCTCTAACTTTAGGTGGTTCAATGCTTTTTATTTTTTTATATTTTCTGGACATTAGACCTCTGTGAGGAGTAGCTGAGGATCCATAGGAATCACCTCATGTGTCTTCTCACAGGTTTAGGACCATACAAGCTGGCGAAGGACTGACCCTTATGCAAGGTCCGCAGAGTCTGTGGGTGGGACTGAGCACGCACGGGAATCCGCAGGTCTTACTCACTTGTTTACCTCACTCTCCGCAGGATGTGTGTATGGGAGCTTCGCTTGCCCTCAGCGAGCACTGGTGAGTGTGCCCTTGATCTTGGACAGCACCGTGACGATGCCGCTGGGCTGCAGTGTGTGCAGTAGAAGTGACAGGGAGAAAGGGCTGGTTATAGAGTCAGGGAGTCCAGCCT
>PVIR01038258.1:0-14669 GCA_004026965.1 Petromus typicus
GACTCAAATTCAGATGAAGCCAATAGACATAACATCTGATGGGAAGAATGTCGGAAAGTACCTAGTTATCAGGGATCTTTAACATGATATACAGTATGTAGAAGCTCTTGATAGTCTTGGTTTTTTCCTCATTTTCATGCACAATAACAATATCTGACAAGATTTAGAGTGGCACAAGTATATTGTCTGTCAAAGGTGCTTCAGGATTTATTTGCCTCTTAGTCAACTCACATTACCACAAGCTCTTTGATACACAGAGCACAAAGCAGCTTAACACTGTTGCTATTAGTGCTCAAACCACACTGAAAACACTTCATTAAACAGCCTTCTGCAGTGTAATTGTTTAATAATATTTTGATTAGGCTGTTTAGTAGACAATCCATGCTGTACAACACTCTCTTGCTGTCAAGTGAATCACTGGTAAAAAGGCAACAGCAACACACTTAAGAATCTCTTGGAGAATAATTCGAAGTGGGGGTAAAAACCTGTCACTCTGCTCTATGACACGTCATAACCATTTCCTACTGCAGTTCCAACAAAGTATCACAAACTTACTATCCTAATACTATTTGGATTTATTGTTTTAAAATATGAAGGTCAGTTGTCCAGTGTGGGTCTCCTCAGCCTGAAATCACTGTGAACAAGGCTGTGTTCCTCTTAAACTCTCTAAGCAGAACTCACCTCTTTGTCTTCGTCAGCTTCTCAGTGCTTCCTCGTGCCGTGGCTCATGGTTCACATCTTCCATTTTCAGTCCAGTGAAGGACAGTTGAGTCCTTGTCAGAGCACGTCTGCCCTAACATAGAGTTGTGCTTTCTTCTGCTGCTTCTCAGAACCCTAGAACCTTGCTTATCAGAACTCTATCATTGCATGGCCCTGCATTAAAATGAAGTTCAAAGCATATCAGTACTTTCCTTACTATTCAGTTCACAGAAATAAACACTAACTTTTCATTATTGTCTGATCTTATCATTAGATACCACCTATTCACTGTCGTATTTAAAGACTTGTAGTGACATGAACAATCACAAATAATTTGTTTTTTATTGTAACAGTGCATTTCCTACTAATTTTGCTAGTCGTTTACTTTGCACATTAGTTCATGTTAATCTGTTATGGCAGTGCTATTGTTATTCTTTACCTTTTAGCAGTATTATTGGAGTTATATCATATGAATGAATTTTTTTCTTTTATTTTTAAGTTAAGAGACAAAATTTTGATTTGCTTTCATTTAACTTCAGCTTATTAGATATACTGAAACTTCAGGAAGATTTTTGGAATACTTTTTCTCTAACATAAATCTATTCGATTGCTTTCTTATGGCCTTCTCAATCCATAATTGGTTAAATGTCCTGAATATCATCACTAATGTAATGGATAAAAAGTTAAATCAACCCAAATAACATTCACCACGTTGTCCTAAAATTCATGAACATACACACTCTCAGCTACCAATATTTCACCTGTTATTTAGCTCTACAATGAAGCGACTAGTTGAAACAGTTGTAAGGTACAAAACCAGTTATTTTCTTACAATGTCATTAGTTTATATAACCATGAATATCTTAATACATGCTTTAATGTGGTAGAGAAAAAACATTATTTAAAGATGCTGTTCAGTTAATAAATATTGAAAATAAATCTGTGGTAATACATTTTGTTTCTGTTAAGCAAAAATTACTAAAGTCTGTTAAATTTATGAGTTCAAATCTATAACCATCAATTATTAAAATTAAAAAGAAATCTCAGTATTGTATACTTTCAAAGATGAGGACAGTATTTAATGATAAGATTAATTTCAACATCCCTTCATTTGTTTTATGTTTCTTCCTTACTTCAAAATTGTGGACTCCGCCATTTAAAGAAGATCATCTAGACAAAAAAGTATGAGTTGAAATTCATTCTTTACTGCTAGTATCTTTGTTACCTTAAATGTATCTGGCAAAATAAAAATTCAGAAAAATGAGAAAATCTTGCTATTGCTAAGAGGATCCTTATATTTGGAATTTTAAGGGAAAAGCCAAATTTCATACTGAAAAGATTTTTTTTAAAGTCCAATACCCGTTTAGATAACAGACAAAGATACAAGAATCATGACACACCTAAGAAATGTGCTTTTGTTCCCCTTCTCATTACAGTTTTCTTATTTGTATTCTAATTTATCCAAAAATAAATTAATGCGGGACATATCCAGTATAAATATAGACTACAACTTACACATTGTGTTTTGTATATTAATTAATTAACAAATTTTTACTCACATACGTATGCATATGTATAATATATAGTCCTGAGAGCTTTGCAATATATATTTCCTCAAGTAAAGTAATTCTTTTTTATTACATAATCATCAACAAATATGTTTACAGGTAGAAAGAATCAATACAGATCCAGATGTGACAGTGCAGGCCTATAATCCTAGCACTGGGGAGGCTGAAGCAAGTAGATTATTGCAAGTTCAAGTATAGGTTGAACTACATAGAAAGATTTCATCAAAAAAAGTGTCCCTCTACTTTTTCTGTTATTATTGGCATATATTTTGCACAAGAAAGGTGAAGAATTGAGCAAATTACTGAAGTCATTACTTGCTACTACAAGAAAAAAATGTGATAAATTATTTAGAGCAATTAATAAACTGACATAGCTCCAGCAAAATAAATCATCCCAAGATATGCAATCTTCGTTACATTTCATAAGCTGAACATTTAAAAAAAACTGCTCCCAACCAGGAATCATTACAGTGGCTCCATCTTAAAATGTAAACAAAATGATAATATACTTTCTGTTGTTTCAAAATCTTAGACTAGAATGACAAAATATGCTGTAGTGTTTCATTCATCTTTTAATTCACAAGCTAGTCAGAAGTTAATCATGTTTAAAATCATTATTTATATTTTACCTACTGGTCTCAAATCTTAGAGTGCTTCCCTGAATATGTTCAATCAACATCTAAATCTAATTACAGTAGTTCATCTAACTAATGTAGAATAGGGGAAAGGTCATTGATTTAATACCACCCTTTCCAGTGGTAAACACAAGCATGACTAATGCATATTTTAATTAACAGCCATGAACATTATTTAGCAAATGTAACAAATCAAACATAACTCTTAAAATGGGATGAGATTAATCAAGCTTTGAAAACTCAGATCACCACTGTAGATAATTTGGAATAATCTCATATTAAAGGAACACGATCCTTTTTGGGCATTATTAGAAAGCCAGTTTCTTTTGTAATTTATCTGAATTTGGAATATCATACAAAATCAAGTAATACAAAACTAAAAGTTTTGAAAACCTGTGATTTCATGTGTACTTAGTTTTCATCAGAACATTTTTTGGAAGCTCTTATTTTTAAGACATACTAACAACTTCCCCCCCAAAATCTAAAATACATTATTGCCATAATGAAAAATCAGTCTAATTCATAGTAAATAACTTGAAAGATTTTCCAGAAGAATATTTTATATCATTATCCACTGAGTAACTTTTTGTAAACTATCATTTAGTTGTAGATTCTCCTCTGCATTCTAAAGAATAGGAAATATGATGGAAAATGTAAAATCCTTTTCTTCTTTGGGTCTCTTTAGCACTAGACAAATATTATTGACAGTGAAGGAGGCAAAGTTAGTAATAGAAGCCTAGTTCTTCCCTATGATATATTTTTCATTTAACTGACTTTTTCCAAATAAACTATTTTTGCTGAAATCTAACATTTCTACACTTCCTTCTAGCCATCTCTAAATTTGTGGCAATATTAAGAAAAGTTATGTCTTTGGGGGGAATTATCACTTATCCCATTAAGAATAAATTTGAATCTTGGTCTATCTGAATGGTTAAAAAAATCTAAAAAGTGAGTATTCAGAACAAAATTTTAAATGTACCAATTTCACTATCAGCAACATGCAACTTGCTGAATATATAGGTACAGAAATACAAGGCAAACATGGTTCCAAATGAAACACTGTTAAAGGATAAATAATTTGATCCTGAAAGAATAATAATTTTTAAAAAATCTAAAGAAGAGCTGCTTTTTCTTGTACTGCTGAGAATTTCCAAACTACTTTGCATACATAGGGGTCCTTTTATGACCTACCAATCCCAAAACTTACTATGACTGCTTTTTAAAAAAGTTGTATATGTTTTTTAAAAAACAGTCAGAGACTTCAGCGCAATGCACTTACTTGATCTAAGTAAAATTTCATGTTTTTGATTTTCACATAATGAAGTCAGATAAATTTTTCACATTCTGGAATTCTTGTAGAGGTCAAATCACTGATTCCTGTTTAAACTAAATACACGTGTAGCCAGTTTGAAGATTATACTTACTATAAAGTTTTATTTTCAATGTCCAAGTACATCTCTTGTGAAATCATTTGAAAATACTGTTTAACTATAAACTCAATCATTCCCATCATCTTTGAATTTTTATAGCTATCTAAAACACTAGAGCAAGCAAACTTATTTTAGAGGACACCAAAGGTATTCCTTGGCTATAGTAATTTATTCTACTTTTCATCTGCTTTTTTCTTTGGAAAATATAACAGAAAATGAGTTTTATAAATTTGTGTATTATCATTTAAAATTTTGTTAGTTTTCTTACACTGAGTTGCTTCAGAAAATATAATTTGCTCTACTCAACATCTGGAGCACTAATCATTTAGTTGAAGTGACCATGAGCCACTATCACGGTCTCAATAGTTTCATTTTCCCAAGTTCCCATGAAGCTTTTTATTATCAAAACCAATTTATGCGTGAGAGCCATAAATCATATGACAAAAATAAGGTCTTAAGATACTAGATATTTTAACATGCAAGTATCGTTATCTTTCTTTTAAAATATATCCGCTGAGTAGATTACTTCCTAATAGGACTTAGATAGATAATCAAATGTTGTAAGTAGCCTTGGACTCATCATTTTAAGAGCAAGCACATTGTCATGCATTTCTTCTCCCAAACTGATAATTGAATTCATCTGCTATAAGTACCTCAGTTTTTGTGTTTGTTTGTTTCTTTTTGGGTATATATTTCCAGGTCATAATGATTGTATTCATTGTGGGGATTTTGCACATGTAGTTAACACATTTTAATTATATTTCATCCTATTACCCTCCTTTCTTCTCTTTCTCCATCCACCTTCATCCCATGCTCCTATTGACTTTTGCAATAGGTCTATACCCATGTTTTTTATTACTTATCATTTATTTTGTTCGTTAACTCACTTAAATTTTAGTTTTGTTGTATAAGAGAAACCATGTGGTATTTATGCTTCTGCATCTGATTCATTTTGGTTAACAAGGAATATCCATTCATCTACTGATGAACTTATAGGCTGCTTTGAAAATTCACTGTCATCATTCCCACTACAGTTAGTACCTCTGAATATTAGCCAGAGGAATCAGGAAACAAAAAGAAGTAAAAAGGGCTAGTACGGGAGAGGAAAAACACATACTATGAACACTAGTTGGTGAAATAATTCTATACATGGAAAAGCCAAAACTTCTACCAAAACATTCCTAGAACTTATAAACAAATATGGTAATGTAGAAGGATATGAAACTAACATACAACTAACAGTTTTATTGTACAATAATAATGAAAGTAATGAGCAAGAGATTAAGAAAAAAAAATCATCATTCACAAAGAGCATCAAGAAATGATTCTAACAAGGAAATAGATTTCTACAGTTAAAAATGACAATACTGTGATAAAGGAGATTGAAAAGGACATTGAAAGAGAATAGATATCCCTTATTTCTGGAAAAGTAGAATTAATTTCAATTAAATACTAATAGTGCTCTCAGAAAAATAGAAAAAAAAGTCGTACAATTCATATACAACCAGAATAGACTTAAAAACCAAAGTAATTTTAAGCAGCAGAAGTAAAGCACATAGCATCACAATCTCAGGCATTAAGTTACACTGCAATGATACAGTGAAAAACCACTATAATGCTGATGATAAAAAAGAAAAAAAAAGAAAAGGCACAGATGGAAGTTAATAGAACAGAACAGAGAATGGATAGACTAATAAGCAGATCTTTGGCAAGGGGACCAAAATCTACACTGAAGGAAAGATAGTCTCTGTGACAAATAATGCTAGATAAATTGGTTATCCACATGCGAGAAAGTGTACCCACATCCATTATCTCTCACATGTACTAAGTTAAAATCAAAGTTAACCAAAATTCTAAAAATTAAAACAGAATAAAAAAATCTAACAATACTAAATTGAAAAAAATCATGAAGACAAGAAGGATCAATTGAAGGAATACATAAGAAAACCAATGCACTTTGAGAGTGTAATATTAAGTGAAATAAATCAGACATGCAAGCTTAAATATCACAGGGTTACTCTTATATAAGAAATCATGTATTTATGAAAAGCAATATAAAAGATTGATAGGAAAAAGAGATTTACTGGTATTTTATAAAGAATATTGAACAACTAGGAAGCAGTTGGAATCTAGAAAGACTTTTGTGAGAGAGGCCCTACCTACTAGCATATATCATGTCTTCAATCAATAACTCCCTGGCACATTATCCTATTAGCCTTCACTGTATTCCCAGTTATGAGGTCTAATCATCACCTGACATTTTGTGGATTGGATCATAGGAAAATGTAAACTAAAGCTAATTTGAAAAGATAAGTTTGTAAGAGAAAAATATACAGATGCATTTTAAAATTTTATTTTCAGTTATATTTAGAGCAAACACATTAAAAAAAGGATAAGTCAAATTGCACTAATATTATTTAAATGTGCTGTTTCATATAAATTTCAGGTGTTTCAAAATAAAGAAAATAAAATTTAGTGAAATAATTCTGCAGATAGAAAGATTTTATGATAAACTCATAATTTGGGAAACTGTAAAATGATTTATTTTTTAAATTCTATAGAATTCATTATAGTTCAATTGTTTAGTTGGGGAAATCTGTGTCTCTATTCTGCACCTGCTCTTTTTGCATGGAAAATTGTAAAGAATAGACAGGGACAGGGACAGGGATTTAACTTAGTGGTTCCAGCACCTGTCTTGCAAGCGCAAGGGCCTGGGTTCAATCTCCAGTAACTACATACAATACTGGGTGTGGAGACTTACACCCAGCAGCAACCATTAACAAATACCACAATGCCAGGTGTGGTGACACACGCCTGTAATCCCAGCACTCGGGAGGCAGAAGCAGAGGATTGCTATGATGTGAGTTTGAGGCTGAGCTCAGGGCCAGTTTGGACTACAAAGGGGAGATATTTTTAGGTATATATTGAAAATAAAATGGTGTAGGATGTACTGATAACTGAAATTTGAAATTAACTTGTTCAGTCTTTAGAAGAATACTGATGGTCTAATCTTGAAGCAGAATTTTTTTTTTAAATCCTCATTGGTACATTATGAATACACATCATCTTCACACTCAAAATTGAGAGTCTGTACCAGAATATTACATGACTTAATACTCATTTAACCCCTTTGCCTCCACCCTGCAACCCCTACTTCCTATATACATAATCTTTGTTTCCTTTTTTCTTTATTACTATCACATTATTTTCCCTCTCGTTATTTTCCCTTACATGCTCTTCCTTTTTAAATATTTTCTATTTCACAATATCAACTATACATACTACAACTCAGTTACAACTTCATTTTCTCATACAAGGGAAAAGATATGATATTTACACATCTGTGACCTATTTATTTCACTTATGAGGATGTCCTCAAGGTACTGAAACAGAAATTTTAAAATATTAAGTATCACTTTGGGATATTGAACCTAGAAGATATAATTTAAAGTCCCACAAAAAGGCTGAAGAAGTAACTCAGTAAGAAGGCCCTGGAATCAATTCGCAGGACCACAAAAGAGGAAATTTAACCGAAAATAGAATAGCAAAAATAACTTTAAACTCAAGAAAATAAATGTGAAAACTTCCATATGCTTCATTATGTCTTTGAGGAGAATGACGAAAACATTATTAGAAGAAGAAATGCTCAACATCGCTAGTCATTTGAGAAATGAAAATGAAAACAACACTGAGATTTAACCTCACTCCAAAAGGAATGGCTTTTATCACTAAATCAACCAACAACAAATGCTGGTAAGGCTGCAACGAGAAAGGAACCCTTCTTCACTGTTAGTAGAATGTAGACTCGTGCGACCTCTGTGGGAATCAGTGTGAAGATTCTTCACAAAACTAGAATTGGAGGTCCCATTTGACCCTGCTATTTCCCTGCTAGATATATACATGAAGGAACTAAAAGATTCAAATCCAGCGACATATGTGCACACATGTTTAAAGCAACTCAGTTTGTGATAGATAAACCTTAAATTTTTGAATCATTTATTTTTAAACGGACATGCTTTTAGGACATAATCATAAGTGAAATAAATTGGTCACAGATGTATAAATACTGTATCTTCTCTGGTATGAGAACCTCAAGATACAAATGAGTTCTAAAATATATGATAGATGCTGTGAAACAGAAAATATTCAAAAGAAAAAAGAAGTAGGGGTAAGTAAAGAATGGAAAAAACACATTTAATGATAAAAAAGGAAGAAAAACTTATGTATATAAGTGTTAGAGGGTTGTGGGTGGGTAAGAAAATTGGAAATAATGAGAATTAAGTCACATCATGTACTGATACAAATTCTCAATGTCACTTGTGATGGGTATACAAAATGTATCAATAAAATCAATTTTAAAAAAGAAATTAAAATAGGGAAAAGGTCATAAAAGATGGAAAATAAATAGAATAAAGAGATAGATGCACTGCTATACAGTTGTATTTTCCTATATTAATTGTGTACTTATTTTTTCCTTGAATCTGGAAGGTGTATCATCTATGTTTTACATTGTGCTTTGTGCTCAAAACAATAAAATAAGTGAATGTTGTTCTGAAAAGAAATATTGAAATGTTTGAGTGTGTTTCTGGTAAAATTTATTCAAAAAGTCTTTTTCTTATTTGTGGAAAATTACCTTCCAGTTCATGTGGAACCAAAAGAGATTCACAATTGCAAAAGTTATCCTGGGCAACAAGAGCAAAGAGAGAAACATCACAATGCTAGACTTCAATTTATACTACAAAGCTTCAGGGATAAAAACAACATGACACTAGTGCAAAAATGTTTATCTGATTTGTTAAGGTTTTGTATTTTTTCTCAGAGTTATATCACCAATATTTGTGCTCACCAATGTATACTATTTACTTATTCATTTTAAAAAAAACTAATGGCATCTTATTGTTCAGAGTATCTACTGGATTCCTTTCTTAACACAAAATTGTGGAGCAAGGTCTTATCCATGATCTTTCCTGTAATGGATACATAAATTGTTTTTATATAAGTACATCACACTGTAAATACATTAGAAGAGTTTCTTCATTTTACTCTCAATGGCTTTTTGCGTTTTCACTTTTAGAATTTCTTACTAAAAGTTTGCCATGAACATTGTTGCACATCTTCTGGTTCACGTGTGACTTTCTTGACTGAAAAATGAAGTTCCCATGCTAGGTTTAAGTTTTGCCCATCTTTGCATTTATGAAATAAAATTGATTATTCTTTTAAAATACTTGTACTAATATCAATCTACAGGCATGATATGAAAGTTTCTATTGTTCCACATACTTTCCAATGTTTGATAGTGTCCAGGCATATATTATGTTTCAAAATCTAGTGACTGAAACTTGATTTGATGGCAGACTTCTTTTGCCTATTCATAAATATTATCTTCTTATAAATTTATGTACAATTTGAGATTTATCTTGCTTGCAACTATTCAAGATATTTTCTGTTGTGATATTTTAACTTCAAATAGTAATCCCTTGTCATTTTCATATGTACAACATTTTTATTGTATGTTTTATGATGTGTTTAGATTAAATAATTTCTTAATTTTAATGAAATAAATTTCATTTTTTCTTAATAGTGTTCTTTATCTTTTAAATATTTTCTATTCACAGAAAATTGCACTACATTGTATTTTTAAAATTTTGACTTACTCACTGAATGTTAGTCTACTCTTGTGTGTTTACCTAGGGTGAATCAGCAGTCTTAGAGTAGTTATTGTCCAAGGCAGAAAACTACATTTGTCTACCTTCATTCTGTATAGTTTTTATTTGCAATGTCAATTTGTTGATATATTAAATTTCCACATAAATGTGGATCTCATTCTAAACTCTATTTTGCTACATTAAGCAACCTGTCCATCCTATACTATATCATATTCTGCATAACAACATAATAGGCTCTGCTATCTGGTGAGACCTATTTTCCTCCCATTTCTTCCTAGAATTTCTTGGCAACTCTCATGGTGTCATGACATTTTAAAACTAGCTTATCAAATTCCATACAAAAATAAATCTCCCATGATTTTGATCCAAAGTTTATTGGTCATGTATCAGTTTGAGGTATGTTTTTACCATTGTCACAGTGCAGTTTTTCCATTGATTTTTACTTTCTGAAATATTTTAACAATATTTTATAAATATCAACAAAGTGTTTTATAAATGACATTTTAAACGTGCAATGAACAGGAATAAATAAGTTGATGACACAAATTATATTATTACTATAGAACAATTTTTTAAAACTTTATATGAAATCAGCAAAGCACTAAAATCAAAATAGTGCAAAGAATGAAAAAGAATTTCACTTAGATACAACAGGAAATCATTAAAAATACAATTTTAAGTGGCATCAAAGCTATAATTTACCTAGTATCTCTGTCTGGATTCCACCTAAGGAGGGTCTGAAACATATCTATATCTATATCTATATCTATATCTATATCTATATCTATATCTATATCTATATATATACATATTCTTAAATAATACATTTATATGCCAGGATATGTGTGGTGGTGTGAATAAAAGCAAGAAAAAATGATTTAACTCAGGATTGTGCACATTAGGAGTAACTTCTCTGGAATCTGTATGCCAAGTTCCCATAAGACATTCCTGAGACAATCTATTTTGGAGGAAAGGAGGACATAATTAGTCAGTTATAAAGAATCGCCTCCCTGGTACTGAGTGCCCCAGGCTTTTACTTTACTTACTTTGCACATACAAGTTTCTAGAAACACTCAGACATGTGGTACTAAAACACACTCTGGAAAAAAATTTTTTCCCAGTACAACTAACAAATCCTATCATTTGTCACATTCTTACTTCATTATCATGCATGCTCTGTTAAATGATATCTGACATTGACCGTTATTTATGAACTTGTCTTCCAGTCTAATTTACCAAGAGGAAGAACCTTACGCCTGGGACGTCACACAGTAAAACAATGATCATTCTGCACTTCCTAGCCATTGGGGCTTCACTGATATTTAATTTAGAAATGATTGAAGTCATATCTTATATCAAGGTTTGTTGTTTTATGATTCTTTCTAACACAAACTATTATAGTTGGAGTACAAACTCAGGAAAAGTGTGTGTGTGTGTGTGTGTGTGTGTGTGTGTGTGTGTGTGTGTGTGTGCAGTTTATATAGAAATGTGATTCTGGAAGGCAAGAACAGCTTATAGGCAAGTAGAGCAGATAATAAAGGATGTATTTTCTATTTAGCTATCTCACCAGATCATGAAACTAATGAGAAGCTTGTAAAACATATTTCAGGAGAATATGTGTGGCAGAGAAAGAAAGAAGAAACCATTTGTTGCTTGGCTTCTGTAATCAACTGACAATGAAAATGAAAATTTTAGATTTGTATGAAGAGACTAGCACTTTTTATTTAGTGCTATTCTTCCAACATTATAGCAGACATGTAGGATGTGAATGCTAATTTGATTTTCAACTTGATTGGCTTAGGGGATAATCAGGAGCTTTTAAAAGACAAACATAGTCAGCCAACATTGAGACCATCCAGAAGAGCATGGAGACAAACCTGGAGGCAAGTGTAGCACAGAGAAGGCCCTGGGGAATCTCAGCAACAAAGAAATCCCACACCATTAAATGGTGTCCAGGCCTGAAACTTTCCTTTCACTGCTAAGACCAGCCAGCAGTCAGTGAAGACTAAGTAAGTAAGACATGATAGAAGTAGCACAATGAGTCTCAGCAAGAAGCGAGCTGGGTACCATTGACCAGCAATTGGGCCTCCAGCTCTTCTATGAACAGCACAAGACCAGAAGGTCTTAAAATCTCAATTTCTTTGTGGGTCAAACTGGACACAACTGTTATATAGGTTTAAATATGGAAAAGAGCCTCCAATGACACCACTCACTACTCTGTGGACACTGAATAAGTGCAGCTTTGGTACTAGAATCCAGATAGAGGCCTTTATTTAGTTCCTCCATGTAGTTCACCATATTGAAGAAAAAACTCACTAGAAGAATGAGGGAATCATGTTGTCTACAGCCATTGGAGAGTTGGTGCAGTCCTGGGCTCTTGCAGAGTTCAAGCCAGTAGGGCTTCATTGAGCCCAATTCAAGCATTATACTCAGAACCTAGACAAGGGATGACAGCTGTCTCCTTGTGACTTAGCTTTGTGTACTCTTATTGATTTTGTTGCTGCTATTATTCTTTTTCTTTCTTTAATTTAACATAACGATCTCTTTTCATTGCCCTGCTCTGTTGGAACTTAACCTGTCTAACTTTTCAGTTTTCTCTCCTCTCAACTGCTCTCATCTTTATAGAAGAGGGAAAATAGTTTCTTGTTTGCCGCTTGCTGCCTGAAATGACAATTCTTAAGGGCCATTAAAAGGTCCCCCTATTCTCCTGTTGTTCCTTACCCTCTCTTGTCCTCCAGTCAAAATCAATACCTAGAAGTAAAAGGATTTCAGTCTTCCCTAATTTCTTTTCTTTCTATGTTATTATAAGTGTCTGTACAAAGTCTCTAATGGTCCTGCGATTCTCAGACAGTACTGTCATGTGTGTGTGTGTGTGTGTGTGTGTGTGTGTGTGTGTGTGTGTGTGTGTATGTTCCTTTAGCCTCTGTTGTCCTCTGGCATCTATAAGATTCTCAAGGTCGATATGATCTTTACAAATCCTCTAACCCTAATTCTAATATTTCTTTATCCTTCTATCTTCCTACCTTCCCAGCTTCCCAGTGACTTTCTTCTCAAAGGGTACTGCTGCTACATTTAAGGACCTATATTTCATAATCACATTTCTGATTAATTTTTGGCATATTGTCATAGAGGTGACTTATGAGGTTAAAGTTCTCAGAACAGCAATTATTAAAGCTTTTCATTTCTTTTATAGTGTTTGACACTGTTGATGATACTGCTTGTATTAGGTCAACAAAGATAATGTGATTGTGCTGTTCAAATACCTCCAATGGTGTGCCAGAACTGAGAGTTCTTAAGGACCATTACAGATCCAAGAAGGACAAACCAGGAGGTATCCATCTCCTAAGGGATCCAAATATCGAGAAGAAAGAGACTTGCAGTAAACATTTCTCAGACACCATGCAAGGAATTAAATGAATAATATCAGTAACAACAAAGGGATAGAAATGAGAAAAAGTTATAAAACCCAGACTCAAAGAACATCAACACAAAGGAATTCAGGGAAATGAGACAAATTGAAACTCAATCACCAGAACTCTGAGACAGTAGCAAAAGCTGACCAAGTAAAATGGAAATTGGAACTGATTATATATATATACATAAAATAGAGTTTTACTCTGCCATAAAAAGTAAGTTTGAGTCATTTATATTCAAATGGACAGATCTTGAGGACACACTCATATGTGAAGCAAATGGATCACAGATATGTCAATACTGTACCTTTTCTCTAGTATCAGATTCTAATGGTACAGTTGAGTTTTAGAATGCATGATAGATATTGTTAAACAGAAAATATTCAAAGGGAAAAGGGTAGGGGTGAGTAATGAAGGGAAAGAAAAAATCATGTTGTTTAAAAAAGAAAGAAAACATATGTATATAGGGATGGGAATAGTTGTAGGGTGGGTAGATGGATGGGTAAAAATGAGAACTAGCTCCTGTCATACACCAGTACAAATTCCCAGTGTTCAGTGTGATGATGATGTATACATAAAATATACTAATAAATAATTCAAATTTAAAACAAAACAAAACAAAAAAAAAACACTTCTGAGTATTCCTGGGTGGAAGGTGTGATCCTGGGCTCTATATCTAGTCCCTGAGTCCTTCGTTTATGTTCAACCATTTTCTTTGTTTGCTGTTCCCTGGCTATCATGAGTTTAAGAGCTTTGCTTAAACATGCCTTGCTTTCATAATATTTCTGCCTTGGAGCTAACAACCATGAGGTGAAACTGACAAGGAAATACTATACTGTAAGATGGCTCCTTGCTTTGCTTACTTTTTTTTGCTTCACAGAATCATTTATGTTGGAAGTATAACAGTTTGTGCTGCTGGGCTTCTGCTCGCTGTATGAAATTGGTTTGGGACTTAACAGTGTGTGACCTCTCAGGTATAGCTCCATAAAAATGTTCTGTTGAGCTCCAGGAATGTTCTGTACCTTTGTCCTCCTGCATCTATGAGCATGCTCACATGACATGTTTTCAAAAATATTCTGTAATTCTATCCCTTGAATAATGCTCCCCTACCCTGAAGATCCCTACACAAGGAGCCTCTCATTTCTGATATTGTGTCAGATTCTTTTGAGCTTGCCTCAGGCTTGTTGGCACAATAAAAGTTTTCAACTGATCATAGGACTCCTGTGTCTTCAAAGTTGGAGAGCTGCAAGGCTGAGCT
>PVIR01038259.1:0-14794 GCA_004026965.1 Petromus typicus
TTTTTTAAAGCTCTTTATATATTCTAGATAGTAACCCCTTGTCTGAGGAACATCTGGTAAAGATTTTTTCCCACATTGTTGGTTGCCTTTATGCTCTGTTGGTGGTTTCCTTTGCTGTGCAGAAGCTTTTGAAAAAAATGAGGTCCCATATGCACATTCCTGTGCTATAGAGGTTTTGTTCAAGAAGTCTTTCCCTAAGCCAGTGCCTTTGAGAGTTTTACCTAACCTGTTTTGCAGTAGGTTTAGAGTGTCTGTTTTAATATTTAGGTCTCTTATCCACTTTGATTTTAGCTTGGTACACGGTGAAAGAGTTAGATCTAGTTTTACTCTTTGGCAAATTAAAGCCCAGTTTTTTCAGCATCATTTATTAAAGAGGCTATCTTTCCTCCATTGGGGATTTTTGGCTCCTTTGTCAAAGATGAGGTGGCTCAGTGTATCTGTAGTAGTTTCTGGATCTTCTAGTCTACTCCATTGATCCTCAGGTCTGTTATTTTGCCAATACCATGCAGTTTTTATCACAATGGCTTTATAGTATAGTGTCAGGTCTGGAGTTGTAATACCCCCCACCATGTCCCTGTTGCTTAGAGTTGCTTTGGCTATTCTAGGTCTTTTGTGGTTCCAGATGAAAGTTTGGATTTTTTTTCTCTAGGTCTGTGAAATATGCTGTTGGAATTTCAATCGGGACTGTGTTGAATCTGTATAGTAGTTTGGAGAGTGTAGCCATTTTGACAATATTGGTTCTTCCTATCCAGGAGCAAGGTATGTCTTTCCATTTTTTGATATCATTTTCCATCTCCTTTTTTAGAGTGCTATAGTTTTCAGAGTAGAAGTTTTCACCTCCTTTGTTAGATTGATTCCTAGATATTTTATTTTTTTGGATGCAATTATGAAAGGAACTGACTCCCCAATTTCTATCTCAGTGGGTCTACTCTTTATGTATACGAAGGCTATTGATTTTTGAATGTTGACCTTGTATCCAGCTATGCAACTAAATTTGGCAATTAGGTCCAGGAGTTTTTTAATTGAGTTTTTAGGATCCTCTAGATAGAGTATCATGTCATCAGCAAATAATGACAATTTAACTTCTTCTTTTCCTATCTTTATTCCTTTTATTTCTTTCTCTTGCCTAGTTGCTATGGCTAATATTTCAAGAACTATATTAAACAGAAGTGGTGAGAGAGGGCATCCTTGTCTTGTTCCTGATCTTAGTGTGAAAGGTTTCAATTTTTGACCATTTAGAATGATGCTGGCTGATGGTTTCTCATAGATAGCTTTTATTAGTTTGACATACAGACCATCTATTCCGGTCTTCTGTAGGGTTTTGAACATAAATGGGTGTTGTATTTTGTTAAACGCTTTTTCTGCATCAATTGAGATGTGGTTTTTGTCCTTGAGTTTGTTAATATTGATTTATGTATGTTGAACCATCCTTGCATACTTGGGATGAATCCAACTTGGTCAGGGTGTATAATCTTTTTGATAATTCTCTGTATTCCATTTGCCAGTATCTTATTGAGGATTTTTGCATCGATGTTCATTAGGGATATTGGCCTGTAGTTCTCTTTTTGGTTGGGTCTTTCTCTGCTTTTGGAATCAGGGTAATGGTTGCTTCCAGGAATGAGTTTGGGAGTACTGCTTCTCTTTCAATTTCATTAAAGAGTTTAAGAAGTAGGGGCACTAACTCTTCTTTAAAAGTTTTATAGAATTCAGCAGTAAATCCATCAGGTCCAGGGCTTTACTTTCTTGGAAAGTTTTTATTACATTTTTAATTTCACAAATTGATATTGGGGTATTTAACATTTCTATATCTTCTTTATTCAGCTTTGGAAGTTCATATGTGTCTAGAAATCTATCCATTTCTTCTACATTTTCCATTTTATTAAAGTATACATTATCAAAATAGGTGTTTATTATCCTCTGGACTTCCTCTGAGTCGGTAATAACTTCTCCGTTCTCATTCCTAATAGCATAGATATGAGCCTTTTCCTTCCTTTGTTTAATAAGGTTGGCTAAGGTCTATCAATTTTGTTTATCCTTTCAAAGAACCAACTCTTCAATTCATTGATTTTTAGTACTGTTCTTTTAGTTCCTATTGTATTAACTTCTGCCCTGATCCTTATAATTTTTTGCCTACTGCGAGCTTTGGGTTTGTCTTGCTCCTCTCTTTCTAGTCGCTTGAGGTTCAGCATTAAATTGTTTATTTGAGCTTGCTCTGTTTTCTGGATGTAGGCCTTCATTGCTATGAATTTTCCTTGTAGGACTGCTTTCATTGTGTCCCATAAATTTCTATATGTCGTATTGGGGTTATCGTTTAGTTGTAAGAACTGTTCAATTTCTTTTCTAATTTCTTCCGTGATCCATTGGTTGGTCAGCAGTGTGTTGTTCAGTTTCCATGTGTTTGTGAGAATCCTGGGCTTTCCTTTGCTATTCAGCTCCAATTTTAGAGCACTGTGGTCTGACAGAAGACAAGGGATAACTTCAATCCCTTTGCACTTACTTATATCTGTTCTATGAACCAGCACATGGTCTATTTTGGAGAATGATCCATGATCAGCTGAGAAGAATGTAAATTCTGACTTTGTGGGGTGAAATACTCTGTAGGAATCTATTAAGTCCATTTGCTGAAGAGTCTGGTGTAACTCAAATTTTTCCTTATTGACTTTTTGTTCAGTCAGTCTGTCTGTTTGTGACAGTAGGGCATTGAGGTCCCCTACTATTATTGTATTGGAGTTTATCTGGTTTTTCATGTCCATTAATATTTGTTTTATATAGTTGGGTGCAATAGAATTTAGTGCATAGATATTTAAAACTGTTATTTTTTTCTCTTGGATTTTCCCTGTATTAAGAGATAGTGTCCATTTTTATCTCTCTGTATCAGTTTTGGCTTGAAGTCTATTCTGTCTGCAAATAAGATCGCCACTCCTGGTTTTTTTTTTTTTTTTGCTGTTTCCTGTCACATGGAGTATTGTTTTCCATCCCTTTACTTTCAGTCCATGGGTTTCTTTCTGAATTAGGTGTGTTTCTTGTTTGCAGCAGATTGTAGGATCTTGCTTTGTGATCCATTCTGCCAGTCTGTAGCTCTTAATTGGCACGTTGAGCCCATTGACATTAATTGTCATGACTGATATAGGCAAATTTAGTGCTGCTATGTTTTCCTGTTCTTGGCTGTGTTATTCTACTTTTGCCTTTTTCCCATCAGTTTCTTCTTTGGCCATGGGTTGACTTGGTTAAGTCCCCTGGATTTGTAACTTTCCTTATTTTTCTCCAAGATATTCTTTAGAATGTTTTGGAGCACAGGTTTCATATTTGTGAAGTTTTTCAGGTGTTCTTTGTCATGGAAGTATCTTATTTCTCCATCAATTTTGAAGGAAATTTTTGCAGGATACATCAGTCTGGGTTGGAAGTTGTTTTCTTTTAGGGCTTGAAACACTTCACTCCAGGCTCTTTTTGCATTGAGTGTTTGAGTTGAAAAGTCTGCTGTGATCCTGACGGGCTTCCCTTGGTATGTGATTGTTTTCTTTTCTCCAGCTGCTTTCAGTATTTCATTCTTTTTTTAGATATCTGGAACTTTCATAATTATATGCCTAGGTGTAGATTTTTTCATGTCACGGGCATGTGGGGTTCTGTATGTTTCATATATTTGTATGTCCAATTATTTTCCTTTTTCTGTGAAGTTTTCTGCCATTATCTCTGTGAATAGTTTTTAAATGTCTTTTGCATTGTCTCCTGCTTCCTCCATGACTCCAATCAATCTTATGTTATTCTTCTCTGAATCATCTAAGAGCTGTTGGATTGATTTTTCATTATCCCTTGCTTTTTTCCATAGATTATGGCTTTCCTGTTCATTGGCTGAGATCCTGTCTTCTAGGTCTGAAATTCAGTCTTCTGCCATATTCATTCTATTGTCTAAACTTTCACTTTCTTTCTCAATTTCATGGGCCGCTGCTTGTAGGTGTTTAAAAGGTTCCATTGCTTTTGCTATCTTGGATTCCATCACTCGATTATTTCCTCTTTAGCTTTATTAATCATAGTGTTGACTGTGTCTAATATCTCTGCTTTCCTCTCAGAGATCAGTTCTGATTTGCATTTTACTAGTTCTGCTTTGGTTACCATTTCTGAAGACCCTGGAGACTGGCCTTCAAACTTCTCTATTTCCCTTCCCCCTGTGTTACCTTGAGGTGAGGATCTTTGTATCTGAGAGTCTGAATGTTTCCTCATCTCTGAGTTTTTGTCATTGCTGTTGTTTTTGGCTTTGTACCTGCCCTATTGTCTGGCGATGTTTGTTGCAAGTCTCTTTCCTTCTAATATTTAGGACCCTTAAAATATCAGTGTTTCCTGGGTTGTTCTTTACAGTCTGTATTGGGACCTTAAAAAAAAGACCCTAGTTCTGGCACACCATATGGGGCACTCAAACAATACAGTCAGAACACTTTCTCCTGTCTGCTTAGAGGCAGGAAGGCTCTGGCTCCTGCACTGCTGCAGAGGCACTGTCTGAGGTTCCAATAGGCCTGCCTACTCGCCAATACCGAGTCCCTGGGTCTGCTTGTGTAGTTGGCCTGTAGGCCAGTAGGCTGTGGCCCCTGTGCAGCTGCAATGGTATTGACTGATGTTCCAACAGACCCACCTACTCACAAATACAGAATTCCTGGGTGTGCTTGTGCAGTTGACTTGGAGAAAGGCAGGCTCTGGCTCTGCTTGGCTGCGATAGTGCTGGCTTCTGCTTCCCCAGCTCTGCCTGCTTATACTCAGTCCCTGGGCACTCCTCTGGCATGGTTCTGGAGGCCAGCGGGCTCTGACCCTGACTGCAATGGTGAGGGCTGCTGCCTCCGCGGCCCTGCCAGTTGTTATACACTCTTCTGGCGTGCTCTGACCTTGGTGTGACTGCAGTGGTGTGGGCTGCTGCCTCCACGGCCCTGCCAGCTGTTATACACTCTATATGCCAGCTGTTATACACTCTTCTGGCATGCTCCGACCTTGGTGTGACTGCAATGGCACGGGCTGCCACCTCCGCGGCCCTGCCCGCTGTTATACTCAGTCTAGTAGTTGATTTTTGTACGTTAAGGTCTAGCAATTTCCTTGCTCAGGAAGGTGGGTGACTTACTAAAGTTAGAGGATGTTGGGAACTGTGGATGATTTACTGGATTTATTTTTTACTTCTTTGGACTTTTGGATGTCTGCTGTGCCCTGCGGGATCAACTACTGGGATTATTGCAGACATCTTCCCCACCCTGCAGGATTTTAAATTTAAGGATTACTGCACTAGGATTATTGGTTTTAAGATTTACTCAGACTTACTTGATTTAAGGATGTCTGCCCTGCTCTGTGGGATCTTCAACTATAGGGATTATTATAGATACCCACCCTGTCTTCTGTGTGCTAGGATTTTGGATGTGAAGGCTTGATACCAAATAAAGGTGTAGTGAGCTCGCACAGTAATCCTTGTAGTTTAAAATTGCCCTTTCGACTTGTTTGGAATTTGGCCTTCAAAGTAGCAAGAGTTGAGCCTGGGCTTAGCCTTTTCCTCAAGGTTCTGATTTTGTTGTTTGTTGGTGGTTAATCCTTTTGCTCTGGGACTCACCGAGGACTAGAGCTTGCTATAAGGGTCCTGGTTGTGTCCTCTTACCCTATCTCCCACAATAGGATCTTGTAGGATAAGTCACTCTTGTTCTGGGCCTTATTGACTTTCCAGGGTCAGAGATAAAATATTGATTGTCCTCTTAGCCAAATTAATTTTTAGCTTTGGTCTCTATACTTGTTATTAAACACCAAGTAGATCAGTTATCTAGATTTCAAGCATTTGAAATATATAGTATGACCAGAAAACTGTTATTTTTCTTATCATCGTGATTATCTTAGAAGTTGAAATCCTGTAGAATGTTAACATATAACATTTTATAAACCTTTTTAGAGATAATTTGAACTTAAGGACAATATAACACATTACCATAACTATTAGGATGACCTAATTATATTAAGTGATATGAAGAAAATTTTACCCAAATTTGTCATCCTTTAATAGACTATTACTTAAGAAGAATGTATCTTATGTGAAAGTGTATGGACTGCACAGTGTTTGGGTGTCTCTAACTGTATCACATATGTGACATACACATAACAGTATCAAATGTCTCATGCTGGATTGGTATGTACATTTTGTCATAAGTAGCTGGAAAACAATTACGGGAAAGCTCAAAACTTGAGCCTAAAAGTTTATCACCAGAAATAACTTTAGTCTGAAAGTCACTTGTATGTAGAGGTTCTTTAGTTTTGTACTTTTGAAGACCTGTACGCTTGGAAAATGCAAATACAATCAATACTACCCCATAAAGTGAACAATATGAGTGTCATAAATTAGGTTGGAATTACCTCCAGGAATCTGCTTTGTGTTGTTTTTTGGTCACTGACTAGTCTAAATTTCCTTATTAGTTATATTGAAAAATTCATGTTCATTTAGTTTTAGAAATGAGAGTTATAACCTTTGTTTGAAAGTATCAATTAGATAAAAGAGGATTGCCTCCCCATTGTGATCTAGGGAGGAGCAATTGATGTTCTGGCTTTCTTAACTTTGTCCATGGAGTTGCCTGGTTGCTGTGGTCCTTGCCTCTGGGCCCTTTCTGTGTTCTTGGGAAAACTTTACTGAGTCCTCAGCCCATGATAAGGGTTCTGGTTCCCCAGGCTGCTTTAAAAAGTCTGTGGGCTGTACCTCTCCCTGTTGGAAGTCCCTGTTCCCGAATGGGCTTGGATCTGAGTGTGGAGCACCAAAATTGTTGGGATTATGTCCTAGACTCATCTTATTGATGCAGATAATAAAGTACTCACACCCAAGAAATCTCAGCAAAGCAAGATTTTACTTTAGAAAAGTCCATGAGCACATGCTAGCATGAAGTAGCAGGCATGCAGAGAGACTGGAACAGGCTCTCTTTATCTCTAATGCATGAGAAGCAGGGGATCTTTTCCCCAATAGCTGAACTGAAGGTTCACATTTATCCTGATTGAATAGTTTAAACAACATAAAGGGAGGATCTGGAGCAGGGGACTGGGGGATGGAATGTCCTTGGCTGTTTATAAATTATCTTTGGTGGTCAGTAATGTTCCCAGAATCTAAGATCAGCAGACCTTTCTTGGATTCCTGGTGTGGGGGTGCAGCTTAAGGTGGAATAGAATTGAAGATGGAGGCACTCCTGTTTATATATTTTGATAGAAAATACCTTATTTCTAACATATGAACTTATAAAATTTCTCTGTCCCAGAGCTTTTCCCCTGGGAAGATAATGAACAGGCTTTCAGCTGATTTAACCTGGTCTCGGAACAACTTTAAGCCTCTGAGCTCGAATATAGTTCACCTCATTCATTCCATGATGTAGTAATGGGCTTTAGGGTTTTTATTCAAGATCATGGAGGGCAACCGATGAGGGCCTCTTGACATTCATCAAAATAACACACCTATAACTTATTACAACCTACAATTATTTAGACCCAATAACGCTTTCTGTTTGAAGCCAGTAATGGTAACATCCAAATTTATAGATATGTCTTCTGAACTGGTTTTACAAAATGAACACTATAAAACTCCAGTCAAACCCAGAGCTCAGCAAGCAGACTAACATCCTAGGAAATTTTTCTGTCTTCTGCTGACCTCCATCCAAAATACTGTAAGCTATTTAACCTGGTTGCTCCAAGATCACTACCTGATGCCAACGAAGATAACAACTGTGTAAATGTAGTATGAAAAATATAGGTCCCTCGTGTTGATTTATGAGATACTCCATTGGCTAATCTTGAGCCAATAACTTTCTATTGATTGATCTTATACCAGTAACTCAGAAAATACTGGGCAAGTATTTGCTCTTACAACCCCAAATGAGCTAATAGAGAAGAGAACTCTTAAATCAATCCAGAGTTTTTGCTGAGAACAAGCCAGTAAATATTTATGTAGACAGCTTTCTCATTTCACTAGTGGAATGCCCTTCAGAAAAAAATACTGGGCTGGGGATTTAGCTCAGTGTTTCCAGAGTCTGCCCGGCAAATGCAAGGTCCTGAGTGCAATCTCTAGTAACCATATACCCCAATTCTAGGCATGGTAGCTCACATCGGTAATCCCAGCACTCGATAACCACATACCACAATGCCAGGTGCAGTGGCTCACACCTATAATCCCAGCACTTGAGAGAAAGAGGCAGGAAGATTGCTGTGAATTCAAGGCTAACTTGGACTAAATAGTGAGTTCAGGGCCAGCCTGAACTACAAAGCAAGACCCTGTCTCAGAAAAAAAAAGAAAGAAAAATTGTACTTTCAGATGTCACATACTCAGCTGGGAACTATCTTTTGGTACAAGTAAATGTTTAATTAATATTATTGGATTAAATACAGTGAAGCTAATAAGATATAAAGGCAGATAAATTTAACTTATCCCTGACCTAAGGCCCCTAGGTAGCCCTCATTTTCAAGCCCTCATGATGTGCACTGAGGGTGGAGAATTTGCTCCCTCTATGTGCCTTCTTTGCAAACATACTCTAGGGCTGGGGAGTTAGCTCAGTGGTTCCGGCACCTGTCTTGCAAGAGCAAGGGCACGGGTTCCATCCCCGGTAACCACATACAATACTGGGCATGGAGACTCACCCCAGCAGCAATCAGCACCACATACCACAGTGCTGGGCGTGGTGGCTCACGCCTGTAATCCCAGCACTCGGGAGGCAGAGGCAGGAGGATTGTGATGTGAGTTTGAGGCTGAGCTCAGAGCCAGCCTGAACCACAAAGCGAGACCCTGTCTAAAAACAAAACAAAACAAAAAAACATACTCTATAGTCTTTCTGAACCTGCTTTGGTTTTGAAGACTGCCTGATTTGTAAATCTTCCTTCATTCAAACTCTGTTAATTTGTCTAGTTTTTAAGAAACTATTACTGGTTTTGCCTTTTGGAGACAGAACCTTACTATGTAGTCTATGATGGCCTCAAGTTCTCTCTCTCTCTCTCAAGCAGAAGGTATGTCCATTTTCAGGAAAATTGCTTTCTCTTTTCCCTCCATTTTCTTTTCCACTTGTTTACTATTGGTATCCTAGTCACTCATCAAGGCACAAGCTGGGGAATTGTTATGCACTAAACCATCCACCCATGAAGGGTCCTGTAGCAGGATAATCTGGGCTTTACCCTCCTCAATGATGCCTGTTCTACATGATCATATTGCCAAAACAAGAGTGTCACTGAGTCAGAAAGTCTGCCTTGCTTCAGGCTTTTTCTGTCCAATTAGACAAAACTCTTTCTGATAAAAATTTGTGCAAGGAGAGTCAAGGTTGACCAGTTGCTCCGAAATGATTTTCCGCTCAATCTCTACAGGTATTAGCAGCTTCATCATTTCCAAAGAGATCCACCATCTTTTGATCACAAGGACGCTAGCTTTCCCTAGCAGGGTACAGACAGGCCACAGCCTGTGGGTTCTTAAGGCTTCAGCAGGCCAAATGGCACAGTCTGATTCATTAACAAAAGGCATGGGGTTGAGCGTAGGGCAATCATATGTCAATATGTCTGTCTCTCTGTCTCCACTGGGTTCTGTTTGGCTGTGTTTCCTATTGCTTTCTTTTGTATGAAGGAGTGAGGTGATCTGAGAGAGGTGCCTCATGCATATGGTCCCAGAATTGAGGCTGAGGCAGGAGGATCTCTGTGAGTTACAGGGTAAACTAATCTATATCCTGAGCTCAAGGCCAGTCCGAAACACATATGAGACCATGTCTAACTAAAGAAAATCCAAACGGATAAACAAGCCAATATATACAAAGAAAGGTGGGATGGAGATCATTTCTCACGACTCCTGAAATGGATCCTAAAACTTCTGGTGCTTTAAAAAATAGGGCATTTCACTGCTTTGAAGTGGGACAGGAACTTTATTCAAGACTCACCATTTGCTTGTCTGTAGAGGCATCAGGTCAACCTTGTTGGTAGCAAGGCCTTGAGACACAGTCTCCTCTCCAGCCAGCATCTTGGTCAGGCGATGTTGGGACTGAGGATGCTGGCTGGAGAGGGCCCTGAGCCCAAGATACAGCTACAGCCTCTTTGAGTTTTTTTTTGTTTGTTTGTTTGTTTGTTTTTGAGACAGGGTCTTGCTTTGTGGTTCAGGCTGGCCCTGAGCTCAGCCTCAAACTCACATCACAATCCTCCTGCCTCTGCCTCCCGAGTGCTGGGATTACAGGCGTGAGCCACCACGCCCGGCACTGTGGTATGTGGTTCTGGTTGCTGCTGGGTGTGGGTCTCCACACCCAGTATTGTTATGTGGTTACCGGGGAATCGAACCCGGGCCCTTGCGCTTGCGAGACAGGCGCCGGAACCACTGAGCTAACTCCCCGGCCCCTCTTTGAGTTTTGATTATAATACATTTTCTTATGAAATTGCTTAGGCATGCCTTGAACTTGGAAGTCTCCTGCCTCAATCTCCCAAGTAGCTGGTGTTGCTGCCATGTATCCCAGTATTCTTCAGAATAAACTTTTCCTATTTAAACTCTGTTTCTCCGCTCCCTGGGCCACCTTTCTTACTCTCCTTCCCTTCCTCTTTTCTTCACTACTGGGCAATAAATCTTGTGCCTTTTCCCTGAGTTGCATTCATAGCCCCATTTCCTGTTAATGGCCTGAGTTCTCCTGGTTGGACTTGAACTTGTGAATCTCCTGCCTCAGACTCCCAGACTGGTGAGATTACAGGTGTGCACCAGCACACTTGGCTTTAGTTGGCTCTTAACTGGATTTGTACTGCTGTCACCAAAACTCTTAATGTGTAGTGAAAGAAAATGATATTTACTATCCGCTATGGCCCAGTATCATAGTATACTGCACACTACTATATCTGTGAATGATGTCATTAAGCCTGACATAAACATGTCATTTCTCTCGTCAAATCTTTCAAGATGTGCTCTATCACTTTTAGTGAAATTTGTAGTAAATTAAGGGGATTTTTCTTTTTTTTTTTGAGACAGGGTCTCGCTTTGTAGTTCAGGCTGGCCCTGAGCTCAGCCTCAAACTCACATCACAGCAATCCTCCTGCCTCTGCTTCCCAAGTGCTGGGATTACAGGCGTGAGCCACCATGCCTGGCACTGTGGTATGTGGTACTGGTTGCTGCTGGGCGTGAGTCTCCATGCCCAGTATAAGTATGTGGTTTCCAGGGGATCGAACCCTGGTGCTTGTGCTTGCAAGACAGGTATTGGAACCACTGAGCTAAATCCCTGGCCCAAAAATTAAGGGGATTTTTAAAGAGACAGAATATGTTTGTATTTCTCCTCTTTAATTAAGTGAGCTATCTACTCTCATCTGAAAACTTGTCCTGTGGCTGAGATCTGGAGAGTCCTGGCCAGTTGTCTACACATTGTACTTCTGGAAGCCCCAAGTCACAGGGTCTCAGCCTCTCATTGGCCTCTGCTGTGTGTGGCTCATGGAGAGAGGTTTTTTTTTTTTGGAGTTAAGGATCTTTGTCACTTTGGCTGCTCTAGATTTTCCCTGGAATGTCTTACTCAGGCCTAGGCATTGAAGGCTTGGCCCCCAGCCTAGACTGTGAAGCTCGGAGGCAGGAAGTGAGGCGGGTGGGGATGTCTTGCAAGGGAATATGGTGCCCAGGGCCTCCTATTCTCTTTTGGATTCTGAGTCATGAGCTGAGAAGCCTCCCTGCCACCCATTCCCACCACAGCACAGGGTGTCACCACAGGCCCCAAGGCCATGGGGTGGACCCAACCTACACAGAAACCTGCAGAGCCATGAGCTCAAAGTAACTTCCTCCTCTGGAGCTGGTTCTCAGCCTGTCTGAAGAGCTTAGGTGAGGGAACTTTGTTTCTGGTACTGAGGATCAACCCCAGGGACATTACTACTGAACTACATCATCTCCTGCTTGTATTTTTCTTTGGAGAAAGGGTCTTGCTCAGTTGCCCAGGCTGAGTGGCTTTGGTGGTGCACACCTGGAAACATGGGCCTGGGGAGGTCAGAACGGCAAGAGCATCAGGATTTGGAGGCCACCCTGAACACAACAGTGACACATCTCACAGAACAAAATCAAAAGCTAACCAACAAATGAATTGCTCAGGCTGACCTTCTTGCCTGCCCTGGCCTCCCAGATACCTGAGATCACAGGTAAGCATGAACACACTCAGCTAAGGCAAAGCAAAATCATTTTCCACATCACACAGTAGTCACGGGACTAAAGCACATCAAGTACAAAGTTGGCCATGGAAACTAGGTTGATGGAAAGGTGCATTAGACTGAACTCACCATTTCTACAAGTGCTGCCGCTAACATTTAGCCCCATATGAAACACCTCATAAGATATGCAACTCTCATTTAACTGACATCTATCCGAACGCTCACGATCGAAGACTGACTGACACCAGGGGAGCAAATTCAATGGAAATCAGTTAATTTTTTTGTAGGATGAAATGAAAGAGACCGTAACTCCAAGCTAAAGAACAAAAGGAAACACAAAGGGGAGAGAGACTCTTTAGGAGCTGTGCTGGAGTGAAATCATCAGTCCCACAGGCTCCTTGCAGGAGCTGCCATAGTTCACGGGGAAGACCTCTCAGGAGCTCCTGGCAGGGGATGCCTATGTCCTTTTAAATCCCCAGAATGCTGGTTTTCACAGCCAGTGTGCTCATGGCTCTCTCAGTGTCTCTGTGATGGTCCTCTCAGGCAGAACAAGCCAGACACGAAAACACTGTCTCTTCTGACCGCCCTCCTTCCCTTTTCTTTGTGCCTGCTGTATGCATTCATACCTGTCATCATACAGGTGATCTGATCTGTGAAGATCCACAATTAATTTTGCTTCTTATCATCAGCATCTATCATCTGACCCCAATAAAAGACCTTACAGCCACTGGACACTGACATCTGCCCCCGGAGTGGCTCTGGTGTTCAGTAGAGGTGGTCATCGGGTACCCAGAGGACACCTGCTTGTCACTGGGGATGATCCTCTGGTCCCCAGAGAGGCTGTGGGAACTCCTAGGAATTGTCATGTGCTCCGTAACAGGGGTTTCATCTGAGCTCTGGAGAGGCTTCGGTGACCACTGGGCATCGTCATCTGGGCCCCAGAGAGTGACTGATTGTCACTGAATGTCCTCACCTGCTCTCCACACAATGGTGCCATCTGGGTGCTAGTGAGAGCCTGCACCCCACTGGTGTCCTGCATCCAGCCCCCTTCCCCGGACTCTGGCATCTGTCTTGCAGTGGCATTTGCCTTCTGGTCGTCCGTGCTGCCCGTGGCATGAGCCTGTGGGAAGCCTGCTGAGGGACTGAGCCCTTCATGGGATGTCCCTTGCATGTCCAGCTCAGTAATCTCCATGAGGTCATCAAAAACATCGTCCAGATCTTCCACTGTGGGTGCTGCTGAATGGGGACTGAGGACCCTCTTGGGGATGTCACAGGAGCCAGAAGTCATCCGTGTGGACCTCAAGGCTGGCATCACTTGGCTCTGGCATAAGCCCTGCTGGTGGCCTTCACGAGGAGCAGACTCGGTGGCTCCGGGATGGGTCGGAGCTTCCTGTGCTCCTGGGAGGGATCAGAGCCATCCTGAAGAAAGCAAATGATTTCCTCCAGTGTGTTAAAGGAGGGCTTCATTTCTTTGCTTCCGCTAGAAGATTGCAGTAGATCTTCACCTATGGGATCCTATGAGAGGAACAGTCAGGGCTCCGTCCCAGCTCCCACCCTAACTCTGCATACCTCCATCCCACCAGTGCTCTCCTGAGCCACTTGAAATAGCAAATAACAAGTCTAGGGTGTAGCTAGTGAAAATCGCTTGCCTGGCATGCAGGAGCCTTGGGTTCCATCTCTAGCAGGGAAAGTGCCTATGAGGGCAGTTGAAAAATAAAATAAGGAAGTGAAGACATCAGTATTGATTCTTAAGATATGAAAAGGATTTGAAACCTGGTTCAGGACTGTGTACCTGATCCCTTGTATCCAGGACTCCGAAGCCTACCAGGCTACATAGGGAGGCTGCTTGAACAAATCCCCCTAAACTAGGTGTGGTGGCTCATGCCTGTAATTCCAGCACTCAGGAGGCAGAGGTAGAAGCAGGAGGATCATCCATGAGTTCCAGACCAGCCTGAACCTCAAAACAAGATGTTGTCACAAAAAATATTAAAAAGTAAAATAAAATAAAGTAAAGTAAAAACCACAAGAAAGAATGTCACAGTCTCGCATGCTAGTACATGACTGTTGTCCCAGTATTATGGGAAGATCAGGCAGGAGAAGTATGAGGTTTAGCCCAGCCTGGGAAAATTAGCAATTTGGTGGGAACTTGTCTCAAAAAGAAAAGAAAAAAAAATCTGGCGAGGCAGCTGAACACAGAAGCCCTAGGTTCAAAGTCATAGAATCCAGTTGATGGTGTAGCTCAGTGGCACTGTGCCTGCCTGGCAAGCACAAGGTCCTGGGTTCTAGCCCCTTAACTACCACAACAAAAATCACAGGATCCAGCAAGTCTATCTCTGGGCATATACTGAAAATAGGATTTAGAAGCCCAGTTTATGCATCCACATTCATTATGTAATAAGTAAAACATGAAAGCTACCCAAGGGTTTTTCCTGTGATGAGCAGTTGAGTGGAATATGGTCTATTATCCGGCCTTACACCGAGGAGAACACTGACTTGCTACAGTTTGCAAAGACCTCCAGGGCATTATGCTTAGAGAGGAAAATCTAGTCATGCTGAGATAAGACCCTTCATCCGACTAGCAAGTGAATTCCTGGACAAAGTCTGGAACGATATGCTACTTAGGACAAAAAATTCTAGTTTGCAGAGTGGGGCCAACCGATCTGGGCGTGAACTTCAGAAAACAGGG
>PVIR01038260.1:0-14652 GCA_004026965.1 Petromus typicus
CCTCCTGCCTCTGCCTCCAGAGTGCTGGGATTACCAGTGTGAGCCACCGTGCCCGGCACTGTGGTATGTGGTTATCAGGGATCGAACCCATGCCCTCATGCTTGCAAGGCAGGTGCTGAAACCATTGAATTAAATCCCTGGCCTAGAGTTTCTTTATTTCTTCTTCTGAGGTGGTGCTAGGAATAAACTCAGGCTCTTATATATTCCAAGCATATGCTCTACCACTGAGTACCGTACTCAGCCCTTAATTTGTAAATTAAATGTTATCATAGACGCGAGTAGAAAAATACAGTATACGTAGGGTTTGTTACTGTCTCAGCTTTCAGGTGTCCTCTGGGGAATCTTGGAACATGTCCTGTGAAGATAAGTGAGGACTACTGTATATGAAAATGATGAGCGTTTGTATAGCCAAAAATGTCCCAAAGAAGACAAGACCAAGTAACTGAGAAGCAATTGTATGGGATAATCTATTTATTTCTATTCGTTATGAATATTATTTTCATTTTTTGAGACAGGATCTTGTTATGTAGTCTAGGGTGGTCTTGAACTCAACATGTAACCCAGGCTGGCCTTGAACTCCAGGCAGTTCTCCTGCTTCAGCCTGCTGAGTACTGGGATTACAGGCATGTGGCACCTTGTCTGGTTATGGTTTAACTGGTAGTAACAAAACAAGATAAGCATTTTTGTAGAAAAAGAGGCCTCATTCACGTCTGGAGGGTTTTGAAAGAATCTAGTAGGCCAGTAAAAGCAGAAAAATGTTCACTCTAGTAATCAGCGGGTTGGGAGTGAAAGCAAGACCCACTTTTTTCCCTAAAAGCTTGTCAGAGGTTCATGCATTGGTGGTCCTGGCCATGAGAGTCCATTGAGGATGGGTGAGGAGGGCGGGTGTGGAGGGCAGAGTGAGGCCTTTGAGAGGCTTTTGGGGAGGCAGTGGTGGGTTGCTGGGATTGTGGCCACCAGGAGGAAGAGGTTGGCACTCACAGCACCCGCTCTTTGGGTGAGGGATGCCTGGCTCACTGGCAAGTCCAGTACAGAGCACTTACACAACTCCTTCCTTGTAGATCTTGGAGCCAGGCCGCAGGGAGCGCCTGGGCCTGAAGATGGCCAATGAGGCAGCTGCCAAGAACCGGGCCAAGAAGCAAGAGGCCCTGCGGAGAGTGACGGAGAACTTGGCCAGGTGAGGGTCTGCCAGGCCCATGGGTGGAGGGGGTGGGGATGAGAGTGAGCTGTTGTCCCTGCCCTGCCCCCGCTTTGCCTGTACTCAGCCACATGGATACATGTACAGGGCTGAACCCAGGAAGTCCATGGGTGCCATGACTACAACTCCACTTCAGAGCGTAGCTGCTTGTCATCTACACTGTGGGCTCCTTTTCACCTCATTTCCTTTACATCCTTCTGATCTGTCCCTAAAAAGCATCTTTCGGCCCTTTGTCTCACTATGAGCACCTATCAGCCCTATGGGATAATATCATCATAGGAAAATTTCAGCGGTTGGGTTCTGCCTGAGGTCCATAGCCAAAGGCAGCACTGCCACTTGGCCTCATGCTTGTTCTTAATGCTGGGTACCAGACTACCAAATGTCCTCCCCAGCCCAGAATAACCACACACCTGACCTGAGGGGCTGAGAAAAGCCCCACTCCTAGCAGCATCTAACCCTCCTAACCCCACCCATCTCTCCACACCAGCCTCACACCCAAAGGCCTGAGTCCAGCCATGTCCCCAGCCCTGCAGCGGCTTGTGAGCAGGACAGCCAGCAAGTACACAGATCGAGCCTTGCGGGCCAGCTACACACCATCCCCAGCACGTTCAACTCACCTTAAGACCCCGGCTGGTGGGCCTCAGACTCCCACAAGCACACCAGCTCCTGGCTCTGCCCCACGCACACCCCTCACGCAAGACCCAGCCTCCATTACGGACAACCTGCTACAGCTCCCTGCGCGCCACAAAGCCTCAGACTTCTTTTAGCACCAGCCTGGGTTGGATCCATTGATGCTTCATGGAGCCTGAAGTACAGAGGACTCCAGCCCCTGGGGACCAAGGCCAGGCCCAGAGGTGGTGGATCATCACTGGAACCACAGATGATAGGTGCTGTGGGGCAGCAAGCTGGCACAGGACACACCCACTCCCTGTCGGAATTTTTTTATTTAACCCTCACCTGAACTTCATTAAAGAATACCTGGTAGAGGCTGTTTTTCCCTCCCTTGGCCTGAACCTGGGCCCCAGGGCCACCCTGACACCTCTGTTGAAGTCTGAGGAGTTGAGGGCTCCCATAAAGGACGTCCTGGACGAGGGGAGAACAGTGGGTGGCTCCCATAGCTTCCTGAGAAGAGCTTCCTCCTTTCCCCCAAAGGAAAATGTCCCTGGACTGTCTGCGGAGGTTTGCAAAGCTGAGCTCAGGAGCGTTGTGCACATAGAGTGTGCAGCTTCACGGACTCCTGTTGCAGAAGAATTTTCAGGACTAGTCAGGAAAGGGTCAGTGGTAGAATTCTAGTGTACACTTCGGAGAAATGAAGTGAATTCTTTCCAGAACAGGGAACATTTGTGCTTTCTTGAAGAAATTGAAACCTTGGGAAAAGGTAGCCCACCCCCTGGAAGAGTACTGTCCTCATGTTGGGGGGGTGGTGTGTGTACCAGGAATCAAACTCAGGGCTTTGCATTTGACAGGTAGGTACTGTGCCACTGAGCTACATCCCTGGACCTAGCTCCATTTTTCAAAAAAGATGGACAATTTGAACATTTTTCAGTTCATGCTATCTGTTCATTTATCTTTAAATCTTTCTCAGACCAGTTTATGAACTCAGTATTTCTGGGGAATTCTGGGTGTGATGGATCTAGTAGAGAAAGAACCTAAGTAGAATGCTGATAATGGATTCTCTTGGGTAACTTCAGCTAGATTGCAGTCTTTTTTTTTTTTTTTGAGACAGGGTCTCGCTTTGTGGTTCAGGCTGGCCCTGAGCTCAGCCTCCAACTCACATTACAGCAATCCTCCTGCCTCTGCCTCCCAAGTGCTGGGATTACAGGCATGAGCCACCACGCCTGGCACTGTGGTATGTGGTACTGGTTGCTGTTGGTCGTGAGTCTCCACGCCCAGTATGGTATGTGGTTACCGGGGAATCGAACCCAGGCCCTTGCGCTTGCAAGACAGGCGCTGGAACCACTGAGCTAACTCCCCGGCCCTGCAGTCTTTATATTTTTGAGACAGAGTCTCACTCAAGCTGGCTTCAAGCTTACAGTAACCATCCTGCCTTAGCTTCCTGAGCCCTGGGATTATAGGCATGTGCCACTGTGCCTATTGCATTGTTCCTAAATGTTCCGTTTTTTTTTTTTCCAGTACCAGGGATTGAACTGAGGACCTTGTGCTTGCCAGGCAGACACAGAACCACTGAGCCACATCCCCAGCTCAAAAGTTAAATTATTAATTATGATTTCTTTGTTTGCTTCTTACATTTATGTATGTATTATATGTATGTGACACAGGGTGTCATTATGTAGTTCAGCCTGGCCTTGAATTTACTATGTAAATTCAGACTACTAAATGTAGTTTAGACTGGCCTTGAACTTGAGACAGTCTTCCTGCTTCCTGAGTGCTGGGATTGTAGAAGTACACCACCATGCCTGGCTCTACCTTTTATTTCTTCTTTGCCTCATTTTTCTGCTCCTCTGAGTAAGGCTGTTCTAGGCACTGGCGGACCCAGCCTGCTTGATTTGCTGGCTACAGGAGTATCAAGCCCCACCCCTGCATGAGTCAGTTTCCTGGTGGCCTTTGCTGTTACCTTCCGGCACCTGGCTTCCAGCTCAGGCGGGGCTGGCTCATCACTGTGTCCTTTGCTCTCTTCATCTGCTCTTGGCCTTGCGGACTGGCTTTATGGTGGCTGCTGTGTGAGAAGAGATGGAGCTGCAGAGAGCTGCAGGTACTGTGTGCATGGGCTGGCATTTGCCTGGGGGCTGAGGACAGTGGGATCTGGTCCTCACTTGGCAGCCAGCTGTACCTATACCCCTGCTGTCTGTGGAGGTGAGGGGTCTCGCCCTCTAGGCCTAGCTGGGTCCAAAGCCAATGTCTAGTTCCCATGCTCGTGCGTTTAGCCCTCAAGTGGTAATCAGAATGTGCGGTGCTCACGGGGCTCAGAGTGCACAAGGGACTGCTGAGAAGCAGGCTTTGAACCCTGAATGAGCTGTTCACTCCCGTTTTCTCGAGTGGGTTCTTACTGCCTGTCGGAGTGCTGATGGTCTTTGGAGACCAGTCCAGGGCCTGGCACTGGCCAGAAGCCTCTGCCAACTTGTACTCCTGTACAGTGCATTCCTACATACTCCTGGAAGGCTGCCCTGGGACTCTTCAGGGGCTAGAGCTGGAGTCTGGGGCTGGAATTCTTTGGGACCAGGAAGGTGTGGCTCTGGATGCTTTTGCTTCAGAGGAAAGGTTCAGCTTTAACCCACGGGGGCCCTTGGAAGTGGGGGGCAGAGACCTGGGGTCAAGGAATGGTGCCCAGTGCCGACCAAGTCAGGTACTTAGTTCATGGAGAGCATGCTCTGGGGAGGGAGGGATGGTGACCAGGCAGAACGGGAGACTGGGCCTCACCGTCACTGAGGCCTGTGTGTGGCTCTTTCTGGTGCACGGGGTGGGGTGGGTGCCAGTGAATGGTCTCTGCTTGGCTTCTTTTTGGACAAGGCCCAACAAGGCCCTCAATGTCATGGCTCTGGGGATTCGAGGACACTGAGAAAGGGTCTATGTGAGGAAGCAGAATGGATTCAGCGTGTATGAACTATGTAAAACAAGGGAGAGGATGGAGCTGCCCTGCCTTGGGCCAGGGACAGCGACAGGTCAGAGGCAGAGGCAGACAAGTGTGGTCCTGGCAAGTCAACCACAAGGAGAATGCCTCCTCCTGCCACAAGCCTCACCATGTGTCCACTCACACCTGAGCACGGTCCCCTGGGCCCCACCCCAGCTAAGTCCTGAAGGAAAAGACCCTTCTTAGCCCTCTGTGCTTGCATATGCTGTGGTTTATTTGATAGCCAGCAGTTCTTTGTTCTAAAAGAAGGTCAAAATGGCCTAATTGATGGGTTTTGCTTATCTTTTGCCACTGTTCTTTCTCATCTACCGTTCTGTTGATGGGTTTATGTAAGCACAACTCACGCTCCTTCCTCTCCGCAGTGCTAGGTGCTCGCTCTCCTCACCTCAGGTCTGGAGGTCTGATGCTCTTTAGCTGTGCAGGTCCTGACCAGCCTATCATTCTGTCTTCAGTCTCGGGTACCTCCTGAAGCCCTCAGCTTGTGGACAGGCCAATGCTCAGGTCTTGAGCCTGACCTGGTATTACATTTGCACTAGGCCCAGTACTTACCCTCTCTCCCTCTGCCTCTTAAGAGAATCAGAAGACACAGGTTTGAGTTTGAGGGGCTGTGACCACAGGTGACAGGCTCTCACTGTGCAGCTGTCAGTTGGCATCTGGCTGCCCAATGCCATAGAGGAGATCCGTTTACCCCTGGGAGAGTTTCTTGGGGCCAGCACTCCATCCACATCATGCATAGCATCTTTTGATGCTGGAGTCATCACAGAGCGTGTAGATGTGGACTGCGATGTCGAGGATCACACCCAGGCTCCAGATGCTGCACACCTTGGACCAGTGGAGATGTCCTGTAGCACATCAGGGGCTGTATATGCTGCTGACCTACAGTAGGTTTCACCGAGGACAGTGCTGGTTCCGTCTCACTGGCAGCACTTGGATCACCCAAAGTTGGACAGCGTCATCTTGGAGTCCTTGTTAAGGACTTGTCAAGAAAGTTCCTGCACCTGAGATCTCTGCGGGTGATGTCCAGGTCATAGGAGTATCTGAAGGCCAAGGAGAGCTGGCAGAACTTGAGGTTGCTCGGGGTCCTAAGTTCCATGACAGTGTCACTGTGTACATTAGTTTCAGGAGTCTCGTAGGTCTTGATGATGGTTGATGTTTGCCAGGAGGTTCATCTACTGTGGAAGGAACCTCCACCAACTTTGTGTTTTCTTACACTGAATGGTCTCACCGGTAGACAGACTTGACTTTTGCATAGAAGCTCTTGTCTGGATTGATCCTCACGATGAGACACTTCTCCCTTGTGACTGCAGCACTGTCCATGGTGGCAGGAGAGCAGTGGGCATCACCACATGGGCTAGGAGGTGTTGTCCCTATTTCGACCAAGAGTCCTCTGGCTGGCCTGGACCTGGACTTGACGGGCTAGAACACTCTGCCTTGTCCCCAGGTGATGTGAGTGAATGAAATCTTAAAAGCCAGGCTGCTAGAAGTGGGAACCTGGCTGGCATGAACAGGGCCCCTGAAGCCAGTCTGGCCTGGGGCACAGCACACCCTCCCTGCCTAGTGGAAGAAAGTCATCGTCCAATAGTAATGCTTCCTGTTCCCTTTCCTTTCTTTCCTTTTTAAAAGGTTTTCTTCGGATAGGTCTTACTATGTAGTCCAGGCTGACTTTGAACTCACCATGCACCCCAGTCTCACCTTGAACCTGTGATCCTTCTGCTTCAGCCTCTTGAGTGTTGCGATTCCAGGTGTGCACCCCATGCTCAGCTGTGCTCCCCTCTCCTGCTGGAGTCAGGCCTGGGGAGAGGCATATTAGGTTCAGCAGTGTGCCCACTCCCATACCTCTTTCCTTACCTGGCCATAGGACCTGGCCCTGCACTGATCCGTCCTTGTCCCACCAAGGCCAGTTTCCTGAAGCTTCTTTAGGATGGTTCCTTGGTGTCTGCTCAGGTCCAGTCAGTACAGTGGCGGTTTCAGGCCTGACAGATGAAGGCAGCTCTCCTCGGGCTAGTGCATTCTCCCTGAGCTACAGCCAGACACGTGAGCTGTGACTGCTCTGATGAGGGGGGATGTGTGGGAGTGGGAGGACAGGTGGCACCGAGGATGCCCCAAGGGCCCAACTGAGCAGCCTGAGGAGTGGGGCAAGAAGAGCCATGGGCTGAGGGTGGGACAAGCCTAGAGGATGGGCAGGGCTGTGGCCAGATGCTTCTGAGAATGGATAATTCAAGTCACTTTTTTAAAGCTAGGTGGTGGGAAGCTATTGTATAATCCAAGTCCCATCTTAAGGTGACTACTAGCGAAAAGGATCACTGGCTTGGAGTGAGTTGAAAGGCCAGTACCCTGGGCTAGGTTCAAGGAGCCTGGGTCAGGACAGGCCTCTGGGAGTGAGAGGGAGCCAGTAAAGGCCAGCCCGGATCTGGGCAGAGGGTGGAGAGACCCTGTGAGAAGGCATGTGCATGTGTGTATGTGTGTGTGTACATGTGTGGCTGGGAACTAGAAGTACTTAGCATTGCGCGTGAAGAACAAGCTTCTAGATGGGGAGGGTGCCAGAATCATACCACTTTGGACATTTGCAAGGAGTGGGCCTGTTGGATCGTGGCATTGTATATCATTTGTTAGCTACATTTTATGACACACATTGTGTCTGCTACATTTTGTACCTGGTGTGTGGATTTTTGCTTGGAAAATGGCATCTCCTTAGCTACTTTGGAGCCCTGATGTTCATTTTTGGTCTGTCACCGGAGTCCCGTGCCCACAGGAAGCTGTTAAGACCGGTGACCTCAGGGTGCTGTGTTCAGAGGGAGATTGAGGAAGACCTATTTCTCTGAGGGCTGTGTGACAGTTAAACTTGTCAACTTGATTGGCTTGAGAGATGCGTAGGTTAGGAAAGCACATTCCTCAGTGCGTCTGGGTGGGGCATGGGTGATGTGACCCTGGGGCCAGTATCTGGTCACTGACTCTTCTCTCTAGTTCTTATGTTCTGCTTTCTATCCACCATGAAGTGAGCAGCTTGGCTCCACCATGCCCTTCTGCTGCAATGTTCCTGCTGGGGAGCCTGTCAGCCATGGACAAAAATCTTGGAAACGATGAGCCAAAAATAAACTTCTCCTCCTTTAATTTGTGGGTGTCAGGTATTCTGTCACAGCAACAGGAAAACCAGTATGCATAGGCTTCAAAGAGAAAGTGATGCAAGAGTCCGGGTGCAGAGCATTAGCAGGGCTCTGCCAGGTGGACAAGAGCCATGTGTGCCAGACAGACCTGACATCTTAGCCAGGGAAATGGCCATGTGGACACATTTGGAGAAGGTAGGTAGAGTGCTCTGTGACTGGCAGCCAGAGTCAGGCCGCCATGCTGAAAGACAGTATGGGCAGGATGGATGGGGGGCCTGTGGTGACTGCCTTCCAGCAGCACCAGCCTCATGAGTTCCACCCTATCCATGTAGAACACTGATGGTAATTGCTTTAGCTCAGTGTATTCCTTTCTTCTGGGGGCTTGTTTTGGCTGAAGTGACCAGAACTGCTCTTTGTGTCCCAGAAGATTTATAGGCCGGAATGCAGGAGCATGACATTTCCATCCTCTCCCAATTCCCTTACCCCAAAATGCTCTATCTGGAGCATTCTTGTAACAGCCTTCTCATCTGACTCTTGCTCATCACCTCTCCTTTGAGGATCTGCTCACTTGTGTAGTTCAGGCTGCCTTTGAATTCAATTTGCAGCCCAGCTGGCCCTGAACTCACCAGAAATCCTCCTGCCTCAACCTCAGGAGCACCCAGATGGTGTTAGACCCAGTAGTGCCACATTCTGGAGTTCAGGATTCTTTTGTGTACTCGGAGCTCTGCCCCTTGTCGGTGGTTGTGGAGGACAGACTGTGCTGGTCTGCAGATGAGGTCCTTGGCTACCGTGGTCAGGTGCCTGGACGTTGGCCTGGTGCTCCTTGTCACGACGTTTTGGTAGGCACAGGGCATGAAGTCACAGACCATGATGTGAAAGATCATTCCCAGGCTCCAATGTCAGACGTCATAAGGAAGTGCTGCATCACCTCGGAGCGCACCACAGGCCCACAGCAGGAATTGCTCAATGTCGGTCAGCTGCTGTTGTCCCACAGGCCATGCTTGGAGAAGCTAAAACTTGATGTTTAAGTCTTTATTGAGCAAAATGTTTACGTACTTGTGGTTGCAGTGGACAATGGTGTCATAGCACAAGCACTTGATACTGAGGAGAGCAGGTGGAATTTCCTGTGCGAGTCTTCTTCCAGTAGGGCTCCTGCCGAAAGGATAATGGAGTACTTTAACCTGGTCTGAAGCTCAATATCCCATCAAAGGAATTTCTGCATAAATTTTGTGAGGGCTCTCGAGGTCGATAAATTTGCCACATTGAGCTCTAGGGATTCAGAACAAGCAGATTGGGCTGCTGACAATGAACCCTCTCTCAGATTTGTCCCAGTGGTGTCACCTCACCAGCAGTGGCATCCATAATTTTAGGAGTACTTGGTGCCTCCGATGTTGCCCTCTACATCCCTGAAGGATTTGAGCTGGCAGTGACCTCAGTTACATATGGCCAGAGTCCTCAGGGTAGCTTGGCCTGACTGATGAGCCTGCGCCTTGAGATGGAAGGCCATTCAGCAGTGTCTCCCAGGTGACTTCTGGGGGTGAGGGCACGAAGGTGTAGCACTCCAGAGGAATAAGACCCTGGCTGGAGCCACTTGGTCCTGGAACCCTGGAGGCTTCATCAGCAGGACGGAGCAGACTGAGGCACAGCAGAGAGGCCTTGTGCCTTGGCTGGGACCCGAGGCAGGTAGGGGCGTTGGGTGGCACGAAGCCTTGTCACTATTTCCAAAGCTGGAGTTAGGACTGCACGTGGAGTGGTGGGCTTGATGGTGCAAATTAGGTAATACCAAGGAATCCGGGACAGGTGGCCCTACCAGTTAGATCCCAGCGGAAAACAGAAGGCACATTGAATCTAGAACAACCTGAGAAAGGTCTAACACAGGGGCAGTTTACAGAAGTGAGAGCAGAATGGTGAGCCCCAGGGATAGTGCAGGTAGAAACAGACCCCTGGCCTGCTTGGAAGGAGCAGATGGAAAGAGCAGTAGAGAGGTCCACTAGGAGAGAGGGGGTGACCTTGGGTGGCAGGAAGGAGCCAGGTTACAGGGACCCCCACCAGCCAGTGACAGGTAAGACACTGTCCCTGACTTCTCTCTGCCTCTTGCTGCCGTCCACACAGCAGCCTGCAGGTCCCCGCGCACGGTGGGGTGCACACAGTGGGGGAGGGGCAGAGACTCGGGGTGCGGCCATCGCGGCTGCGGGCCAGTGCTTCGGAAGCCAGGATGGTGCCCTCTCGCCTCCTGGTCAGGCCGGGCCTTTTTCTTCTGTGTACTTTCCCCATCTGAGCCTTCGCTGGCCTGCTTGTCTTCTGCAGGTAAGTCTAACAGAAAAGGACCCTCCTTCCCCATCCTGAGAACATCAGTCTTTGGTCCTTGGTAACTTTTTGTTCTGTTTTGTTTTTGAAACAGGGTCTCCTTATATTTTTGTTTGTTTGCTTTGAGACAGGCTAGCTTCTGTACTTCAGGCTGGCCCCAGCTCACTATGTAGCCCACACTAGCCTCAAACTCACAGCAATCTTCCTGCCTCTGCCTCCTGAATGCTGGAATTACAGTTGAGAGCCACCATGCTCAGTATTGTGCTAGGTGTTTAGCGGGAATCAAACTCGAGACGTGCTTGCCAGGCAGATGCCAAACCACTGAGCTAAATCCCTGGCCTAGGATCTTGCTATACATGTAATTCAGGCTGGCCTTGAACTCACTGGAGTGCAGGCTGGCCTCGAACTTGCAGGAATCCTTCTGCCTCAGCCTCTGGAGTGCTGGGATCACAGGCATATACCTCCGTGCCAGGCTGTGGTTTGTTTGTTTTGGAGACAGGGTCTTGCTTTGTAGTTCAGGGTGGTCCTGAACTCAGCCTCGAGCTCAGCAATCCTGCCTTTGCCTCCAGAAGGCTGGGATTACAGGCATGAGCCTCCATGCCTGGAACTGTGGTATATGGTACTGATTGCTGGTGGGCGTGAGGCATCATTGTATATGGTTGTGGGGGATCAAACTAGGGACCTTGGGCTTTCGAGGCAGGAGCCAAATCCCCGGCCCTTGGTTTTTAAAAGATCTTCCTGTGCATAGCACAGCAGGCCTGTAATCCCCACCACTAGGCCGGCTGAGGCTAAAGAATCGTGGCAGGTTCGAGGCCACCTGGGATCCATAGTGAGTCCAAAGCCAGCTTGAACTACACAGCCAGACCCTGTCTTTAAAAACAAAACAAAAAAACGCTGTGCGTGAGATGGTCCATGAGGAAAAGTGGAGTACCTGGGTCCTACTTTACACCTCGGATTCCCTACTCCCTGAGCTCCACTTCTCCCCGTTCCGTTCAGCGCGTCCCAGGAGTCACAGGTTCTCTGATGCTCTACAGCCCCTGAAGCGCACAACCGGACTTCAGGCCTTTGGCGCGTCTGTGGCTCCGGCTCGTCTCCGAGCCCCACCCCCTGCTTAGCCAATGGCACGCGCCTTTGTTTATCGTCCCGCCTTCCTCATCGGGCCCGCCCCTCAGCCTCCGCCGCGGCCTTCCTACCTTGGGCCTCGCCCCTTTCGCGCCCTGCCTTTCAGACTCCACCCCCAGTTTAACAGAGGGTCTGCACGCCTTGGGGTGTGGGCAGGCCCCGCCCCTGCCTCAGCGCTCATTGGCCTACCCTGGCGTCGCGGGCGGTAGGCGGGGCTGCGAGGCCCAAGAAGGACGGCGGCCATCTTGCGCAGAGCCGGAGTCCGACTCTGAGGCTGCGACCTACAGTGCGCGGGAGCCCGTACTCTTGCTTTTCTACGGTTGTTCCTCGCCGCCGCCCCACGACAGCCCCGGTCCATCGCCTCCCTGCGCCCGGCCTCGGCCCGACTCTTCGACCCTCTGCCCGGCCCGGTCAGGCCTCGCCACGGGGTCACGCGCGGCCGCCCCGAGGACGATGAACGGAGGATAAATGGTGCCTAAGGCAGACAGCGGTGCCTTCTTCCTGCTCTTTCTGCTCGTGCTCACCGTCACCGAGCCGCTGCGGCCAGGTGTGCTGCGCAGTGGGGCGCTGTGGGGGGCGCGGGCGCGGCCAGGGGCGGGGCAACCAGGCGAGGGCGGGGCCGCGGCCGCGAGTCCGGCTCGGGTTGTCCTGGGACCTCGTTCCGCACCCCGCGATCTCCAGCTGGGGCTGCGACCCTCGAAGGGCCAGGTGAGCCCTGGCTAGAGCAGCGTGGAGCGTCCACCGACCAGGCTCGAGCAGGCGCTTACTTGAGCTCAGAGCGCCCGCACCTCGCGCCGGTTTGCCCTCGAGGGTGTCGCCTCTGGATTCCGCTCTGTAGTCTCTGAGCGCCTCGGGCCAGGGACTGCGCCGTGAGCCCTCAGGCTGCAGCCGAGTTTCTGGGAAGAATGATCGGTTTGGGGCTAGGAGCTCCTCGCAGAGACCCCTGGATTCACAGGCGTCGCCTGACTTCGGCCTCGTGCCAGCCTTTAGGCCCTGGAGAGCAGTGGCCGGGTGGCAACTTGTCGCTCCGTTAGGCTCAGTGCAGAGGCCGGCCCAGAGGAGGTACTAAGAGCCCGAAGCACCGTGTGTGGGAAAGTGGAGACCTTGCAGCGGTATCTAGCACTTAGCAGACCTCCCATGTGACGTGATTAAATGTTCTTGGAACTTTTTTGGAGCTTGTGTATTTGCCTGTGGTCAGGAATCAGAACCATAATAATCAGAAAGCCCTTTTCTACCTATTCCGGACACCCCAGAACTACACGAGGACATCACAAATTCAGGGCTGGTTCATCCGTTATCAGGCAGGTGTTGCAGGCAACTATACTTTTAGGGTCTGCAAAAATTTTTTATAATCAGCAGGAAAAAATGAACTTAGATGAAAGAAAATTATGAATGTTAATATAGTCATGTTTAAGCCAACACAGTGGAAAGTATTTTTTAATATATAATGTAAGAAGGTTCCTATAAAGGCAGAAGTGTCCAGGACCATCTATGAGTGACATCAAGGCTGGGTGTGGTGACACAGAGGGATTTGTCCATCTGGAATGCCCTAGTCAGGTCCCCACCCTGGCCGTGCTACCTTCCTTTGCTATGTGCCTTTGTCATCTGGTACCTCTGTAATGTTTACCTAGGAGATGTAGGCCTGGAGACCACATTGAGCTTGGACAGACTCAGTGATGGTTCCCTGGGCTCCCTGAGTGTAGCTGGTTTCTCAAAGTTTAGGACTTTATGCAGCCCGAGACTAGTCATGAAGTGGCTTTGGTTGGAACAGAAAAAAAGTCACCTGTAGAAGAGATACAGTATAGGCTCTTGGACCTCAGAGTCAATGGGTTTTTGGGTTTGTATGGATTTTTGGCTGGGGCTTGCCAGAAGTAGGGGCTTCTCAGGTCTTGGGGAGTTTTCTTTCTGTTCAGGCCTTGGTTTTGAACCATGTTGGGCACGAGGAGGACTCCGGGTAGAACCCAGCTCTTGGGAGGGAGACAGTTTGACCCCAGAGGACAGGGCCAAGCCACTTGGTTCTTCTGATGCAGGGCAGGGCCTTTTACAGAATTGTGGGGGGCAGTATGTGCCCATGACTTTTTTGAATGGTAATGAGGATTGAAGCCTGAGCCTTTGCACTGAGCTATTATAACCCCAGCGATTTCTCTTGACTTATTTATTGAACATTTGAGAAAGATTTTGCCGAGTTGCTTAGGCTAGACTTGAACTTGCCATCCTCTTGCTCAGCCTTCCAGATGGCGTGGATTACAGGTGTGCATCACCATTCCCAGGTTCTTCTGGGGTTTGTTTTTTTTTTTTGAGACAGGGTCTCGCTTTGTAGTTCAGGCTGGCCCTGAGCTCAGCCTCAAACTCACATCACAGCCATCCTCATGCCTCTGTCTCCAGAGTACTGGGATTACAGGCGTGAGCCACCACGCCCGGCACTGTGGTGTGTGGTACTGATTGCCCATGGGTGTGAGTCTCCGCACCCAGTATGGTATGTGGTTACCCAGGGATCGAAATCAGGCCCTTGCCAGGTGCCGGAACCACTGAGCTAAATCTCTGGCCCCTGACTTTTTTTTTTAGGCAGTCTTCCTATGAATTACAGGCTGGCCTTGAACTTGCATTAATCTTCCTCAGCTTCCTGAGAGCTAGGATTATAGGCTTGTGTCACCATGCTTGACATGAAGTTATGTGTCACTTTCTTTTTTTTTTTTTTTTTTTTTGAGTAGGAAAATTTTATTGAGAGAAAGCTTCTGCCTAAAAGAGACAGAAGGGGGAACCCGGAAAGGTGGGTAATCCCATGTGTCACTTCCTTTAAGGTAGTGCCTGCCATATGGTTTTCAGCCCCATTTTAGACGAGAAACTTAAAAACTGAGCCCTCAGAAAGGTGAGTGGCTCAAGCAAGACTTTTATCGTAAGAGCCTGGTTTGTTTTGTCATTAATAAGTCTTAGTTGGGCCCTTGAACACTTTATGTATGTCCAGGCCTCGGGAGAACCTCACACAGTGCTTTAAGCCTTTTTTTTTTGTCATGCTAGGCATTGAACCCTGGGAATACTGAGCTCCATCTCAAGGCCTTTTATGAAAATTTTGAGACAGTGTTTTGCTAAATTGGCTTTGAGCTTGGCAGTCTTCCTGCCATCCGCCTCTCGAGCAGCTGGGATTGCAGGTGTGTGCTAGCCACCACACTGGCCTGAACAGTTTCCTAAACCCAGCTGTGGAGCCCGGAGGTGCTTGCATCCCCTGATGGTTCCCACGGGTCCTCCAGATTGGGTACTGAATCTTTTCCATCTGCATACTCTGGTCTGAGGGGCATGATCTTTCCCCCTTTCTCTGGTTGGCCATAGTGACT
>PVIR01038261.1:0-14661 GCA_004026965.1 Petromus typicus
GAAATGTGCTTTTTCTAACTTAATTTTAAACTTCTGCCTAGCTTTGGGGGACAGAGCTACATCTTCTAAGTCTCAACACAGGTGGGAATGGAATAGCAAAACTGGTAGGAGATATTTCCAGAACATTTAGTCATGTCCCTTGTTCAGGAGACATGGCTCAGTTTCAGTGACTGTCAGAGTCCCAAAACCGAAGCATGCTCAGTGGTGTCCGGGTGGGAGGTCAGGGCTCAGCTGGGAGCACCAGATCCACAGCATAGGACAGGTGAGAAGTTCTGAGCCATTTATGTGATTGCGGGGGTGGGGGGTGTCCGATCCCAGCACTACGCAGCACAGCTCCAGATCCTGACGGGGCACAGGTGAGAATAGGCCTTTGAGGTCTGAATGCCCAGCACTACTTCTGAGTAGGTCCTCAGGGCCTTGTGGAAGGTTACATTCACTGTAGGCTCTGGCACTACTGCCAGCTCTCCCTGTGTCTAGATCCCTCTAAGAAACAAGCATTATTTTGTATTTTGAGTATTGAGATTCTATTTCTGTTTCTTTTTCTTTTTAAATTGATTTCATTGATACGTTTTATATACAAATCATGATCACAATTGACATTGAAAGTTTGTACCAGTGCATGGCAGGACTTAATTCTCACTTTTTCTAACTGCCCGGCCCTCCCTACATGAGATTCTGTTTCTGGACTTTTTCCCCTCCTTCCATCCTCCTACTCCTCTCCCACTAAAGTAGTCATGGAAAGTTGGCTGTACGTCCAAGAATTTCTGCTTGCCATTCTCTTTTAAAAGAATTTTTAATTGACATATAATAATCATACATATTTATGGACAGTGGGGTGATAACTCTCTAAGTCTGTACAATGTGTAGTGATGAAATCAGGGAGGCTAGCATTTCTCTTTAAATAAGAAATACCATTTTAGAAACTAGCAAATGGAAAAATAGCAGAAGATTTGGTTGAGTTAGGTTTTAGTTGACAATAATCCTTTTAGGAAGAAGAAATCAAAGACAAGTTTACCTGTGTACCCAGGTCTGATCAGTACTGGAGTCTCAACCAGATGCTGATTTTCTTTGATCTGAGAAAATTATCTGCAGATAATGTTCTGTGTATCCCAGGGAGACCCCTAGGGGAGAACTCAGAAAGCTGTGTGTGAATTCAGTCCCAGGACCAGAGAAGCAGCTCCAGGTATTCCCCTGCACAGGCACAACTTCCATGCAAGTGATAGCTTCTGTTTATTAGACACAAACACATAGAAGCTTCAGTTCTGTAGTGGATACTTCCTCATTCACTGTCATGGCAGCCCTGTGAGTCGGTTCACTTGTCACTCTTACTGTAGCACTGGCTTGGGCTAGTAACTTACTCCAAGTCACTTAACTAGTAAGTAGTGATGCCTGGGTGCACACTTGTCTGACTCCAGAGCACAGATTAGAAAGTCAGATGTCCTTGAGGCTCCCAGACAGGAGTGTCTTCCAAAGGCTTGACGTAGCGTACGTGCTCACCAAGAGAACGGATGAGTTATGCCAGGGCGATGGAGTCAGCGATTGTAAGGCTGGTAAGAAGATTTATATCTTGTCCCAAGAATGATTTCTTTAATAGATTTCCAAGGCAAGGCCTAAAGGCAGAAAGGGTTTGTTTTCATCATTGCCTGTGCATAAGTACCATTTTTTAATTTTTGCAACCACACAGAGTCCTTAGTTTCCGTTGTGAATGAGCTCAGCACCCTAAAACCTCTGAGAGGAACCAGAGCTGAGACTCCTTGGACCACAGTTGGTCTTCCCCCAGCCCAGACTCATTGTAACTTCCATCCTGATCTGTCCTCAAAGACACACTAAGGAAATAATTTTGGAAAGAAGGAAGTATGGAGCCCGGGACCCAATCCTGCATTTGGCATGGCCCCAAGGACCCTGTATGCATAGACAGAAATATGATATCCAGTTATCTCCATGGGATGCTGGTTTCAATGGAGCTGTCATTTTTGTCTGCTTACCACATATCTCTTTGTAATAGGTTCTTCTTTTCTAAAATTTTTATATTTTTTCCCAGCATACTGTGTTTTGATAATTAACTACAAAAATAGTTATCTAACATAAATCAATGAAGAAATTACCCTGCCAGCATCCTTTCATTCCTTTTTCATCTCTGATGATATTTTCTGTGTGATGACTAACCCAGACTGATGTAATTATCTATTGATTTTAATGGTGTACATTAGAAAGTGCATTCTCTCGGCCACAGCAGGCTAGTTTCCCTGTGCGCCACATTGCTTTAGGGAACCTATTAGTGCGACAGAAATATCTAGAGCCCAGCCCTTGTGCTGAGGATGTTAGAACCAGTGCTAATTACTTTATTAATCATAAGGTGAAATAGCAGCGCTCGTGTCATGACAGCTGTGAAATAAATGGTTTTATGGTAAATGTAGTTAAAAAGAAATGGCAGGTTGGATTTGTGGTTCACGGAGAGAGGGAGGGAGGGAGAGAGAATAAAATCATATATAGCAGCAATTTAATTTCTTTATTTAAATGTTCATTAAGTATACTACTAAAACCATTTATAACTACTTCCCTAGTGACTCTATGTCCAAGGAGAGTTATTTTAAAATACAAATGAAAGCTAAAATTTGGCTTTTTATTAAAAATGAACATACTGAGTTGACATTTTACCTCCCGAGAGGAAAAGAGGGAGAGAGGGAGACATCCCTGGGCTGCGTGTAGAAGGCCTGGAGGTAGCTCTGAACTTCGCACTGGCCCCATCTGTATATAGAATTCCTCTGCAGAGAGAGAGAGTGAAGATGGATATGAGCTCTCGCCCCAACCAAGCTTCACTCTCAGTAATCCCACTGCTACCCTAGGAAGAGGGTTGATGGAAGGGAGCATGTACACTGGAGCCAGGGCCTACCCCAGGCAGTCAGGGAGATGTGAGCTGGGGCTTGGGTGGAGGCTGAGGCTCCAGGGTCTCCATGCTCCATTTCCCATCAGATGTCAGTCACACTGCAGAAACTCAAATGTGCAATTATGAATTTCAAGATGGTGATCATAGAGCATTATATCTCTGGACAATTGCAGTGGTTCCACAGTTAGGGAGCCAGCCTAGATTTGAGGTGCTGCAGCCTCAGGATTTCCATATAGCACACGCATTGGGAAATGGTGGGCTGGAATTCTAGGCAAGGAACAGCAGTGCGAATTTTTAATTCAACATTTCTATTTATATATGCCTCTTCTAAGTATCCTGTGGCTTTGTCCTTTTTTGGTGTGTCATCTTTGCCTGGGATTTTCATTCTCTATTAATACTGCTTCTGTCACTATTTACATATCTGACTCTAGACGGACATTAATATCTCTGATCCTTGGTCTCTTCCCTTTTTGCTCTCACATACTTTGACTGCACTAACTTACAGTGTTTTGCAATCTCATGTTGGATATTGAGTCAGATGGCATCTTGGGTGGCCAGCCCTGTTATTGGTCTGTTTGTACTTCTGTGTTTTAGCAGTGGAACCACCACTGTGGTCATATATCTCACTTACCATGTTTAATGTTGCTTCTCAGGTAAGTGAGACTCTCTGTGACTGGACTGATTAGTTACTGAGGAAAGAAATGCTCCTGAACATTCTCTGCTTAGGAGTTAATGCATCTTTCCAACTCCAGAGGCTGTGAAGGATTCTCACAATTCTGCACAGCATCAAGGCCTAAAAGATGTCACCAGGAACATACGTGTCCAGGAGATAGCAGAAACACAGAGCACTTGGTGTTTCTACTGCCCCTGGCTGGTGTGAGTAGCACCCTGTCACATTCCCTACTTGGGCTTCAGTTTCCTACCTTTAAAATAAAGGACCTGGACTATCTCATTTGCAGGGTTCTTTCTAGCTGAAAAATGTTAGGTTTTATGGCTGTGCCTTGACAACTTCCATCTTCTCAGTGGCCTCCAAGTTCTTGGGAATTACATGCTTCCCACATCTCCCAAACTTTCTTTCTCAAGGCCACTCAAGATATGTTTCACAGCTGCTGAGGAGGAGGGTCGGTGCTGAGGCAGACCTGCAGCTCCAGGTGCCTTTCTGCTGCTCTCAGCCCAGATGTGGGGAAACCCAGCGCTTCTATAACAGCAGTTTCACTGGTACTAACAAAGGCCCACAGCAAGAAAGCAGCTGCTGGTCGCATCACTGCACAGGCACTGAGTGAGAGCTGCCTGCAGTGACTCAGCCTCCCAGGATGCCTGCCCGGAGCAGTCTTCTGAGGAGATAAGGTCGTACTGCAGATCACGACCAAGTTCATTACTGGAGCAATCTAAAGAAGCCAGCAGTTAATTAACTACTAGAGAAGCTCCTTCACAGGAGCCTCTACTCAGCTTTCTTTTTCATGCCCTTTGAAAAGACGTAATCACCCATTATAGTCATCACCAGTTCTATTATTTTCTGTGCCTCTAATTGGCACTTTTCTTTTAGACAATGAAGTATAATGGAAAATATGCTGGTAGAGGAGCCAGCGGCCTGCTGTTCTACTTCTGGGTCTAATAATACTTCAGTGTGTAACATTAAGCAAGTCCCTTTACCTTTTTGGGTCTCAGCTGTCCAATCAAACTTTGGGATTGGCGTGGATCTAGCTAAGATCCCCTCCTGTGGAACATTCTGTTATTCTCTCTCATGATGGACATACCCACATCTTGAGAGATGTGGAAAAACAAATGAGTACTCTAGTTTTGGCTCTCACAAAACTCTCAGAGTTTGGGAGACCAGAAGAAAGCAAAGAAGTACATCCCCATGCAGAATCTGGAGGGCCACAGAATCTACCTCAGGACTGGGGTGGGGGAAGTGTCTGCTACTAGCTGGTGCAAGAGGGAAAAGGCCACTGTGGCTAAAACAGTGTCCCCTTATGTTGGGGACAGAAGTGGTGAGGCTTCGAGGAAGGGGGAAGTCAGATGAATGACGGGTCCCAGATAAGAGGGAGTCTAGACTATATTAACAGTAAGGGAACAGTGTAAGGATTTGATCAGTGAAATTACAGCGTAAGAAAGATTTCCTGGAAATTTTTTTGATTAGAAATACATTCACCTACATGGGTGACAGTTCTCGAAACACGTTGGGTTAGACTTGCCTGTGTAAAAAGTCCTCAGAAAGCAGCAGGTATTGGTGTTGGTTTAACAGTTAGGTGGTGTCAGAGTTGCTTTTGTGATTTTTCTCAGCCTTTTTAGCAGCCACACTTCCTGCTTGTGTCTACATATAAGCAAAATAAAAGTGGATATAGGGAGGGCAGTGGCAGTTAAGTGTTTTGCTTTATACCACAAAATACTTTCAAAGTCTTGAAGCCCAGACTTCCTAAAAGAAAATGATACCAGACTTCTGTTTCTGCCTTAAGCTTTGTAGCTTGGCCTCGTGGCTGTCCTAACTGCAGAGAGGCTTTCAGATGTCAGTGGAAGCCATTCCCTGCCCGGCTTTCTCCTGCAGCCTCCTATTATCCATAGTGCATCGATCTAGATTGTTTTAATATCTTGGTAGCAAACTCTAAGCAATTTAAGAAACTTTCCATCTTCGTATCTTCAGGGATTGACACTGTGCTGGCCTCACTAGATTACGGCATTTGTTGTGGATGTGCATTGAATTAGGATGGCTGTGTTGGGAGCTTCCCGTCTTTTTTCCTGACTTTTCTTAAACAACCAATGCCTGATGTGTTAGCTAGAATTTTATTATTCTGGCTTTCTTCCAGCATATTTCATAGCAGTCATTAAAATATATTCTTAGATTTGCACTTATAAAACTTTATTGTCCAAATCAATTTATTAGCATCTATTTGAAGCTTAAATTCTCAAGTACAGTCTGGATTGTGAAGCTGCACCTACCTCCTGATAAAGACCAAAGCACATAAGATGGTGAGCTTCTGCCGCTGATTTGATTACTTTACCAGGCATGCAAACCTCTGTCAGTGGTAGATGACTGTTTGTAGTGGTTTCTACTCTTTCTTTTATGACCATACAAAAACTCTTAGCAGTTGGGCTTATCCTATTAAAGAGCAGAAAGCCCTTTGGATTTCTATTTTTGGATGTTTATTTTCGAGTCTTTTCCCCCTCCCTGATCTGTTTCTCCCTTTATCTTTACAGTTTCTGTGGTATACAGCTGGTCTTTTTAAGTGAACATTACTGCAGACTGAATTCTTCCCCATCAGCCCTAATTTTGTAATCTGGGAGCAATACACAAAGCTGATGTGATTCTTACTCTGTAAACGGGCCTTTCTATTTGTGGATTTTATGGAAAGGTCCTTGTCACCAACACTTGAGTATTGCAGAAGGTCTTTCCAAGACTAGAATAGGAATAGGCATTTTACAACCTTATGTGTTGCCTCTTTTTTGGTGATATTAATATTTTTCCAGTTTGTGAATAAAATCTTAACTCCTGCTTTTTGCTATTGATTCAGTTGTAAGTACATGCTTATATTTAGAGCCTTATGGATTGTTATTACTACATACAAATATTATGCACACTACGATGTAGAACTGGACCCTACAGAACTGTGTCTCGTTAAGGGACATTGTAATCTTATATGCTTTCTAAATTGAGGGCCCATATATGGCACATGCTCTGCCACTGTTGACAGCTTCATGCTGGATACAAACATTACATGGTGGAAGATTTCTGGGGAGCTTAAAAAAGAAGAAACCAAAAACTGAGCCAGGTGAGATTTCGTTATTTATTAAGCAGACTTGTGTTGCTCACACCCTGTCTTTGGGGCCCTGGGGGTGCTGTAGTGGAAGCACACCTTTCCTCCCTGCATGCTTTCACACACCTTCGCTCTCACATGAAGCTGCCTGTCTTTCTGCCTAGCAGTTAAGCCAGCACAGAATTCCGAGTCCTTTTGTGCTCAGAGGACAATGATCTGGGCCGAACCTGTTGCTCAATGGATTCAAGAGACACACACAGTTTTATGAATGGGGTTCATTTGTCTTGTGTGCAGAGCAGAGTTGTTGGACAGTCCCAGAAAGCCAGACCAGAAGCCTCACACCTGGCTGTGTCCCCCGTGCTCCCTGAGCTTGCGCTCTACAGTGGTCTCCGAGGAGCCCCTCCCTTCTGCCACCTTACTCACAGATCACACAGGTGCAGAAGTAACACAAAGGTTGGCCCATAAGAGTTGTGCATCTTATAATTTTGGAAATATCCCTCCGCAAAAAGCTTGAAGCCTGCATGATTTAACCCCCAAGTGCCCATGCCTTGTTTGAACAGTTGGAGCCAGATGTTCACATCTGTGTAAAATCGCGGTCACTGGACGTTGAAGAATATGCATGAAATCATCAAGACAGGTTGTGAAGGAGGATTGTGATTGCCTCTGTCTAGAATTGTTATGCCTTTTAAAAATTTTTTTGAAGAAGGGATACAAAAGAGAGCTGTGTATTGAACACAATCTGTCCTTTGTTAGGAAATTTGTAAATGGGCCAGTCCCTCCAGTGGGTAGCTTTAGTGTAGGATAGTCGGACTGCTTTGAAATAATAACACAATAGTCTTTCTTGGAGTCTCCAGCTACATCAGTTAGGGCAAATAGTTCTTAATTGACGCTTCTCTTTTACTTTTTCATATTCTGTGGGCTGAATTGATAGCAGCATAAGTCCACGGTATAGGGAAAAAGGAAGCAAGGGGGAGAAAACCAGCATTTATTGAGCATCCATGATGCATCAGGCTTCACCAACACCATCTTATTTGATGTGTTACTCCTCTGATGTTGTGATATTGTCCTCACTGTCCACAATGAAGACAGCTCCATTCATGGCCCGTTTGTGCTGAGATGAGGCAAAGCTCGGTCTGCTTGTACACAAACCCCACATGCCATCTAGGACCTTGTGTGCCCTGAAAAAGGTAGAGCATTTGACTTAATAGTTTTAGTGATTTATTCCACTTCATGGGATATGTGTACAAATTGCTATCCCTTTGACAGTGGCATTTTGTTGGCACAGTTTGTAAACCATATCCTTTAAGTACTGGAAAACATTGTGAAATGCTCAAGTAATCATTGAGAATCTTTATTCTCTATTCACGGCTTCCTAGTTTTTTTTCTTTTTTATGCCAAGGATCAACCCAGGACCTTTGGCATGCTAGTCTGTTTCTCTACCGCTAAGTGAAACCCCCACATGTCATTCCATTTCCTTATGGGGCTGGGGTTTTTATAGTAAGGCAGAAATTAGGTCACCCCCCACCCCTATTGATTTCAGGCAACACAAACCTATGCCTACTTCCTCAGAGGACAAGCTTAAGGAAAAAGAAAAAAAAAATACTCACCGAGTCATATAATTGAGATCGAAGAGAAGGGGATGCCAGTAAGACATCCAGGGTCTTTGCAGACACATCTCACTTGCTTACTTCCTATCAAAGTGGGAAAGATTGTGTGGCAGGTGCTGTCGCCTTGAGATTTGCCCCCACATTCTGCTGTCTCAGAGGCGAGATTCCTCTGCCTCAATCTGGAGCATGTCCTATTCCCTCCAGCACATAAAATTGGTCATATCTAGATCAATCATACCCTGAACTCTCAGCCACCTTTAGTCGATGCAATCAGTAATTGATTAGGTATCAACAGTCTGGTTAATGATCCCATTAAGTTAAATTTAAAAAGACTTTTCTCTCTCTTTAGTCCTTACCAGCCTAGTTGGCTAATCTAGCCAACCTAAGGGGCCCACCTTTGACTTTCCACTGAAATCTTTTAGATTCATCGTTAATGTAGAGGACTGTGTGGAGGGACGTGTCTGGGAAAGGGTAGGTCTTGGGGTGGTTGAGTTTGACTGTCAGAATGTGAGGTAGATGCTCTTTGATAGGCCTGGTGCTGGAGCCATATGGCGAAGCTGTTGTCTTTAATAACAGTGGCTATATTGGAAATAAAAAGGTGTCTCTATGTGCAGCGACATGGGGGGAAGGGAGTTCATAGTACATACAGAAACTTTTGGGTGGGCAAAAGAAACAGAAATGGAATCAAATGTAGCTTAACTTTTCCTTCCTCCCACCTGGCCTTGCAGAGAGCCCCAGGAGAGTCCTTGTAGGAGAGCGCAGCGGCCTTCTCTCGTCTCTGAGTGTGGTCACATCACTTTTGCAGTGAAAGACATGGACTCAATCCCTGTGCCTTGGCCACCAACACTGGTGGGTGATGCAGATTAGAGGACTGGCTGTCATGAGGGTGTCCTCAGGCCTGTAATTGGTGGGTCACTCAAGACGGACTGGACACGTGGATGGGGATGAATGACGAATCAGAGGACAAGCTACCGCTCTAGTCTGGAACGGGAAGATCTCTGAGTTTCTGGGGACCTGGTCTTGAGGCTGGCTCATTTCTGAGAGGCAGGTCAGGACTCAGAGCACTGGGAGTTTTCATATTCCTCTGAATATTTTTATCAAGCTGGCATTTGATAAAATGAGCTACCTGATGCAGGAAAAGGAATGGATCCATGGTCATTTGGACAGGACAGAGAGCTATCATAAAAAGCCATGTGTAGCCAGGGCAGTATGTACATGAGGGGGCGGGGATTTTCTTTCCTGACAGCCAGCTCCAGGCCCACCTGCATTGCCTCGGCAACGGTGATGGGGTAAAACTTACAGGCTCATTGCTGCGTGGGTGCTTTAGGTCTTTAAAAATACCTGCTGGCTCCTCCACCCACCCGCTGCTTTCTGAATCACTGTACAGGGCTCTCAGAGATGCTTCCTCCCACTCTGAGCTTTGGCTTAGCTCCAGGGAGGGGATGGAGATGGGGTTTAGAGGCTGGGGAAGAAGCTTTTCAACATTTTGCTTTGGTCCGTGGAATGTTATTCAAGAAATTAGGTGGCAAATATGACTTTGAAGTATTACTGCTCTCAAGTCCCCTTCGTGTACCTACAATGAGATAATATGCAGAGGCATCTCGGGCCGAGGATTTAGCTTAGTGGTTCTGGCGCCTCTCTTGCAAGCGCAAGGGCCCGGGTTTAATCCCCAGTAACCATATATCATACTGGGCATGGAGACTCACGCCCAGTAGCAATCAGTACCACATACCACAGTGCTGGGCATGGTGGCTCACGCCTGTAATCCCAGCACTCAGGAGGCAGAGGCAGGAGGATTGCTGTGATGTGAGTTTGAGGCTGAGCTCAGGGCCAGCCTGAACTACAAAGCGAGACCCTGTCTCAATAATTTTCTTATTTTAAAAAAGAAAATATACAGGGGCATCTAAAGGTGTCACCTGGTTGGGAGGGAATCAGGAGGTCAGAATTTCCACTCCCCGCCGTGGCTCAGGTAGAAACAGTTTTTCTGTCCACAGTCTTCTTTCTAAGCATGAGTACTACCTGCTCACAGAGGGCCCTCTGGTGCCAGCATTTTGTCAGCCCTGATTGGGCTTCTCCTTGGCTAACCACCGCTGATTTAAGAACACAGCACCTGTTCCATCTCCCATTGCCAAGAACTTGCAAAACCAAGCCAAGCAAGCTGCACTGTCAGCGCCAGCCAACAGGAGTCCGGAGCCAGGACTCCAACCACAGAGGGTGCCAACACCCCAAATAAACCGAACCAAGTGCTCAGCTCCCAAATTACATTTTGAAAAACTGAACTTAGAAACTAAGCACCAAATGTGTGTGTTTTAAAAATAAAACAAGCCATTTTTTGAACTAGTTAAAACCAGAATCAGTGCTTTATATTTTTGAAGACTAATTTGAACACCAAAATATCCTCTGGACTGAATCAGATAGATATTCCCAACAGTTTTGGTCTCTAGTTAAAAACAGACAAGCAAGCAGGCAAGTATATAGATTGAAAAAAGCTCTCTGACATTTAGAATGAGACTTTGTTTGGAAGAGGGAATTTTTTGTATGTTTTAGTCTAGCAACCATTTCCACAGCCAACAGAAAATACCCGTGATTCCACCACCCCAGTGACATTGGTGCTACCATAATTCACCTCTCAATATTTACACCATAATTTCTAGTAACCGCTGCATCTCCTCCCTCACAGCTTGGCTTTTTGGCGCATGCTATTGTTTTTGGAGGATTAGGTGACCACCAAATACATAACGAAAGTACTGATGGAGAACCACTAGGAGTTTCTGAGCAGCTGGCTTTGTCCAGCGGTCACACAGTCTTTGTCCTGGAAGTGATCGCTGTGACATACCTGGAAGAGAGAAAGATTGGCCAGGAATTGTAGCATATGTAGTGTGGGTCTCATACTCAACATAACCTGGTGTGTTTTACAAAATGAGAAGAATGCAATGAATTATCTTCTGCTAAATGATGACACCGGGTAGAGATAGAAGACTTCGAGAAATGAGCAGAACCCTGGAGAACAGTGTTCTGTCTTGGAGCTGGTTTGCCTGATTGCTTGTGTAGTGTCTGAAAGTCACTGGGTGTCCAGGGTCTCCCCATCTGAATATTACTTCTGTTTGTGATTTCCCTGGACTCTGCTGTCACCTGGTCTGTCCCTGGACTAGGAAAGTTGATCCTGGGACTGGGTAAACTCCAGACCTTTGAGGATGTTCTCTGAGAATAAATATTACCTTCTATTTTCTATTTTGTCATGGTGCTTGGTTTAGTGGTTGACATGTAGCCTAATGAAAAGTAGATACAGTTACCGAGCTTGGTCTTCAAAGTCACTTTCTGTTCTCAGGAGGCTTCTGGCACCTACCTCAAGTCCGAGCAGGTTCCTCTCAACCCCCCACGACACCTGCGCTGAGCTTGTCACACTTAGGGCAACAGGTGCTCTTGTTATTGCCCTTCCTAGAGATGTTAACATGCCCCTGATTATGAATCATTCACATTTATTGAGTTCTAAGACAGTATACAGCACCGTCATAACTGCGGAAGTTTTTAAACTTAGTGTTTTCTTTTATCAAAACTGCACATACACATAGTGTCAAAAGTCAGGTCATATTCTAAGGTTTGTTAGGAAAACATCGGTCCTGCTGCCTTTAAGGTTTTCATTCCTCAGAGGCAGCATTTTCAACTCTGTGAGTCTTTGGGTCTTAGCCTCTGCGTCTTTACATAATGTACTCGAATTGGTACTTAATTTATCATGACTGTGAGGTGAGAATATAGTTTCCTCTTATTCTTTTTGTCCCATCACACAAACACGTACACATTATATACACAAACACCATAACATTCTAGCAGAATGGTTACATTTTAATTTGGATTGATAAAATAGTTATTGTTTGCATTTTATGAACTTGTATGTGCCCTGTAGTATGTTCCATGTAGTAAACAGTGATTACAGTTGGGTCTCCATATCTGTGTGTTTGGTATTCAAGGATTCAACCAACCAGACCTCAAAACATTCAAAAAATAACTGCATCTCTACCAAACAATTTCTTATCTCCTGAATTTTTTCTTATCTTTATTCCCTAAACAAGCTAGTACAGCAACTGTTTATGTAGTGTTTATACTGTATTAGGCATTATGAATAATCCAGATGATTTGAGATGTGCACAAGTTATACCCAGATACTATCCCATCTTATATAAGATACTTGAGGATGCATAAATACAAATTATTCTACAAATTAATTTTAGAATAATTAATAACAAGGCTTGGACTTTGTGTCTGTGTGGCTGTGCTCAATATTCTATGAATTATCCCTAAATCAATGTCAGTCTCTCCTTATGCCACAAACTTGTCAATACTTTGAAGCATATTAGCTGTCACATTAATTTCACATCTGGACAATTAAACCTCCTTTCTTGTTTTCATTTTGGATTCTTGAGACCAAACCTGCTTTTAAGCTTTCTAGAGCTTGATGACAGTTGCTGTAAGTTCACATATTATCCTTTTTAATGTTGAAATGAATGATTTTTTTCAGTCCACTGGCCTCAAAGAGCTCCTAGAACCTTCTATGATAAGATCTATATGCAAAAGTACCTGTGGGAAAATAAATCTCATAAAGCAGAAATATAAAAGAAGATGAATTCTTCTTCTTTCACTCTCCTGTCAGCCTACATAGACTTCATTGTTTCATTCCAAATAAGTTAGATCTAAACTGAAAGTAAAATCTTCTAATACACATATCACAATCAAAGTACCCACTCCCATTGGTAAGGACTGGCATTCTGAATGGGATTTGATTCTAGAAAGTGCCTCTTCCTCAAGCACTGTTTCCTGTCCAAAATGTATAAGGTCATTCTCATAAAAAAAATATTTTCTACTTTTCTTGCAGTGCACTCCAAGATGAAGAGTACCTTATTGATACAGAATTTCAGGAAGTAGATTAGTATCCTGGACAATGTTAATGTAATAGAGTCCCAAAGATCAGAAGCATAATCAGAAGGGAAAAGAACAAGCACAGGAAACATATGTCAATAAGCTCCTATTTTTGATATTTAGATCTTTCTTTTTGTTCTCAAACCACCCATCCAGTGAGAAATGCCATTCTCACTTCCAAGTAATCCAGGTCATTGTCTCACTAAGCTAAGTAATTCAGATTTTTAAGACTGGCTTCTGGCTCCTCTTTCACTGGTTTCCATGTTTACTACTTCCATCACTTCCTAGTATTTCTTCATCCACAGTATGGGGAGAAGACTACCTGGTGGTTATGAGAATAAAATAAGATTATGCATTTGGGATAAATTGTACTAAATGCCAAATGAATATCCTCATAGTAATGATAATGGTGTTTTAAAACTTTTACCTTCAAATTCAGTGCCATTTTACAGACATTCTACTACCTTAGGAAATTTTAGCATTATTTATAGCACAGATCCATCTTTCATGTCCTTGGATATATGAATAGAATCGACTATTAGTTTGGTCTGGATAATATGTTTTGATTCAGATTTCTCCTGACTTACTTATTTTGCCTGAATTGATGGGGTAGATCTATAATGTTGTAATATCCACTATTACATCGTAGAAATACAATATTGGAGTTTGGCTTGGGCTTTTTACCTTGCTGCTTTAGTTTTCAGAATCTTGAATTCAATTCTGAGGTTTATTTATGACTCTCATGGGACTTCTCATCTTTTGCCAGCATCTGGAACAGAACTCCAGAGCAGACCATCCAAGAACTTGTGAATGAACAGCTGTTACTCTTCATCAGTGCTGATTTCTTGCACCTGATACTGCCCAAGGTAAGCAGTGCACAGAGAATTTGAAGGCCTGTCACCTAAGTGTAAAACTTGATGCTTATCTGGAAAAGAAAATCCTGAGTCCTTTGGAAAAGGGCCTCTTCACGTGCTTTCATGTTTATGGAATTGCATCCAGAGCTCATTGACCAGGGTGAGTGGCTGCAGGAGTTGGGATGAAAAGGGTTGGCTAGGAAATTCTCAGGCAAGCCTCTCAACATTGGGTGTCAGTAGAGGTAGGGATAGTATGTGTGCTGTGGACTCTGATTTCCATGAAGCACTTGAAAGGCTATTCAGCGGACTTGAAAGGTGAGTGGTTGTCAAGGCAACCTCTTTTTGATTCATTCATAGAATGAAAGTAGGAGCTTTTAAGGAAGAGTCAGAAATAATTATAGCACTAGAACAACTCACATGGAAATTTGGACACCTAAAAGCAAGGAAACAAGGATGAGAATATCTGCAGCTAGGCTAATCTGGTGTCTGAAGTATATATGTATGTAAGCTTGATCTGAAGAAACAATTTGGCTCAGAGAACATTTTAGTGTTCCTCTTCACCCTACAGTGCCACAAATTGCAGCAGTTGCTCTGACAGTTTGTAAAAACACTTCCTGTAAGTTTCTTTTCTGTGTAAATTTCTTTTT
>PVIR01038262.1:0-14660 GCA_004026965.1 Petromus typicus
GAGAAGGCTCCTGCTGCAACTCCTCACCCTGTTCCACGGCCAGCACTAGAGCATTCACAGGCAATTTGTAACCAAATGGGCACTGCTGAATTCTAACACAGTCTTACCTACAAAATAAATTTGGCATAATCATAGTTCATAGAATTCTTGCACAGAAGAGAGGGAAACAGCTCTAGAATACAAAAGAGGTAGGTCCAGCCTTCAGTGGTGAGCTTCAGGCTGAGTATTATGCAAGGAAGATTCTGGAGCTAGCCAATCTCAGTATGCATCCAAACACTGCTACTTCAGTGAAACAGCCTTTTGCCAAGTATGCAACCCTATTTTCTCTGTCTGGAAAATGCCAGCAGGTAGAAAGGAATAAGGTTGTTGTGAAGATTAAATAAATTAATGTAGGTAATTCACCCAGAACTATGTTTAGTAAACATTAAAAACTAAACAAATATTAACTATTATCAAAAAAGTTCATTAGGTACACCATGACCAGTTAGGACTTTAAAAGGCTCATCTGTAATTTACATGTTTCATCTTCTTATCAGTAAGTAAACAAACAAGCAAAGCAACAAATTATGCACTTCCAGAATACAAGAATTCTGTGTGAAGGTCATTCTCAGTTCCCCAAGGAACAATCCTGAAGCTTATTTATTCATGTATCTCCAGAACTAACCCATTGTCTACTATAATAGCCGAGAAATGTGAGAGGCAAAAGGGAAGGGACAACTGAGCGAACCTACAAATCGAGAACTAACAGAGCCCTCCCGACAACTGAGCACCACAATGATAAGCAGTTTCCTGAGAGTTAGCCAGAGAGGAATGTTTCACATGATAAAAGCAAAGCACACCAGTCGGGAGCGAGGTGCTACAGCAGAAACATCTTAGAAATTAGAGCAGTAGGGGTGTTGAGAGCTAGGATAATATACAGTATTCTGCACAGAATTCAATGTCAGGGCGAGGATACAGCCACAGAAATTTAGGCCCCCATCAATGACTTCGGAATGACTTTCCATGGGTCACTGAAAGCATGACAGAGTCTGAGTGATGAGGAAGAGTGTGCTGGCAATTTAAGATATGTTTTAAGAAAAGGAATATATTGAAAGGAGAAACTGAAATTAAATGACAAAGTGGGGGAAAGGATTTGTAGCTTCTTCAAGGTCCTCAAAGACAAAATATACTTGACCATTTTCTTTCTTTGAAGCAGAAAGACAATTAATGTGTCTTTCAAAGAGCACATTTAAGAATATCTGCCCACTTTCTTAAGTCCTCCTGCTTGCCTAAATCTCAGTGCTAATCCCCGGTCCTAATGAACCTTAATTAGAAATCTCAGCTTGGTCTCATGAGGATCATGTTCTTAGGATCTGCTAATCAACCATCACATTCTGGACTGAAATTCAACCTCAACTTTCTCCAGTACTCTTAGGCAGTGTGCAGCTGCATTCCTCTGGCTTCAGTGTGGAAGTGGATCATCTGGACACCTTGTGAAAATGCAGACTCTGGCTCAGACCTGAGAGTCTGAACATTTATTTAGTAAGCTGCTGATCCAAGAGTCACACTTTCAGGTGCAAAGACACAGAGAACAATTAATTCATGCTTCCAGCCTCATTGTGCACTGTGCTCTTCCCCAGAAAAAGGCTCTTTGTTGGCTCATAGTTTAAATAAGACACTCAGTATTTACTCTTTCTGTCTTGACCTTGTGAAAATACCCACTATTGCTCTCAATTGCCTAAATAGCTTTGTTCAGGCAGGCATGTTAGCACAGCACCTAAGATTTCAAAAACTGAAGCTATCCAACAGTGCTGTCACGCAGAATTTCTGACCCTCATTTTGATACTGAAAAACTGTTTTTCTCTTCCAGGCTAAATTCCAACATCCAATATGTTTTCTTAATTTTTCTTTTTTCTTATAATATTGCTTTAAAAGCTTCGTGGGATCATCTTCCCTGCACTTATGTTTAAATTAAAGGGCATCTCCAATTTCTCATTTTAAACTTTATTTATTGTATAGACTGAATAATAATGTTTTACATACTTTCCTAATATAATAAAATTTAACTATTTTGTTGCAAAATGGCTATAAAATATATAGAAACTATAGTCTCTTCATATGAAATTGCATTTTTGCACTAACTATATAGTTTCTTAGTTTCTGCCATTTTTCCATGAACAGTTAATCTGCTTTATGATGATAATATCTGAGAATCGGAAATCATTCTCTGAGTAATTTTGAAATGGATATACTTTCTTATTAAAATCATCACTCTCTACTATAAAAACCAAGATACTGATAACTATTGATTACACTGATTGTAATTGAGTATTATGCTTTCAATAGACAAATTGAATTTACACAATTTTCCTTGGCTTTCTTTTTGATGTTTGAAATTCTGAAGCCAAGAACCAGTACCACATAACAACTCTTTGTGTGAATATTTCTCAGTTAATCTCCAAATACATCCTTTGTTGCTTCTATCCTTCATAGCTTTTATTATTTTTATTTTTATTTTTTATTTTTTTGAGACAGGGTCTCACTTTTGTAGTTCAGGCTGGCCCTGAGCTCAGCTTTGAATTCACAACAATCCTCCTGCCTCTGCATCCCAAATGCTGGGATTATAGGTGTGAGCCACCACACCTAGCACTATAAAGATTAAGGAAAAAAAAAAGCGAGACCCTGTCTCAAAAAATATTTTTAATTAATTTTATTGATGCATTTTCAACATACATAGTGATCACATTTAACATATAGAATTTGAACCTGTACATAATACATCTTATTTTTCCCCATTCCATTAATCATTTTCACCCTCTCCATTATAAAACTTTGTTTTCATTGTCTTCCTTACATTTTTAAAAAATTTTTTAAATCTCTACTACCGTCCCTCCTTTCCTCTTTCCCTCTCACTTGCTGCCCTTTCTATTTGACATGTTTTCGTTCCTCCCCTTATCCATTAATCATTTTGGTCCTTATTTACCCTCTGGGTTTTGCATACAATACCAAGAATGCAATATTTAAACACATAAGTCCAATTTATTTCACTGAAAATTATGTTATAAAGGTGATTGAAGTTTATCCTTTTTTATGGCCAAGGAACATTATACTGTATATAAATACCACATTTTCTTTGTCCTTTCATCTTTTGATAGGCTGCTTCCAAGATCTAAGTTTTATAAATTGAGCTGCTACAGATACAAATATGCACACATCACTGCTTTTAACTCTTTCACAAAGATAACAGCAGGGGGAGTGGCTGTTTTAAATGGAATCTCTAGTTTTAGTTTTTTGAAGACGCTCCACTCTTATTTCCAGAGTTGGTTCCAGCGGTCTACACTCCCACCAACATTGGAAAAAATTTTCCCCCATGCCTCCATCAAAATTGGTTATTGGTAGATTTGTTGATAGCATCCATTCTTTCTAGAGTGAGATGGAATCACTGTGATGTTTTAATTCACATATCTTGAATGACCAGTGATGCTGAAGATTTTTTCATATTTTATTTGCTGTTTGTACCTCTTCATCTGAGAAGTCTCTATTCATTTCAGAGGTCCATTTTTGGACTAGGTCTTTAAATTTGGAGGATCTTATTTGACTTCTTTATATATTCTAGATATTAGTCCTTTTTTCTGAGGAATAGCTGGTAAATTTTTTTTCCTGCGTGTGTGCTACTTTTTTCACTCTATTAATGGTTTCTTTGGCTTTCCAAAAGCTTTTTAGTATGTTGTAATCCCAGCTTTTGACTGATACTACAACTTCCTGTGATTAGGTTTCTGTTCCTACAGTCTTCACTTGCACTTGTTTTCAAGAGCTTCTATTTTCCAGGAGATTTATTATTTCTGTTCTAATAGTAAAACTTTCATGTAGTTAAATCAACTACCTTGGCCTTTTTAAGGGTATATACGTAGGTTTTGTGAAGAAAATAAAGAAAAACATAAGAAAAATGAATAAAACTTTCAGATACGGATTGTCTGACACAAGATTTAATCAGGAAGAAACACATAGTATTTCAATATTGATGAGTATTAAATATTTTATTTAAAGGTTTATAACAAGAAAAAGAAAGTACACGTTCCCAACTCCCCAGTAAGCTTTTATTCCCAAAGGATAGTGCTGCTATGTTTAAGAACCTGTATGTTGTTAATACATATCTGATTAATTCTAAATTTAGGCATATGGTCTTGAATGTAACTCGTCAGGTTAAAGGTATCAAGATAATTGTTACCAAACCTTATCATTTCCTGTGCTTTGTTCAATACTGTTGATGATACTGATTGTATTATGTCAACAAAGATAATGTGATTGTTCTGTTCAAACACTTCCATGGTGTACCAGAACTGAGAATATTTAGTCATTATAGATTCAAGGAAGACAACTCAGGAAGTAGCCATCTCCTAACGGATCCTAAAACTAGGAAGAAAGACATTTGCAACAAACATTGCCCAGACACCAGTCAAGGAATAAAATGGATAACATCAGTAACAACAAAAGAATAGAAATGAGAAAAAAATTCAAAAACTCATACACAAAGATCACCACAGGGGAATCCAGGGAAAGGGAAATGGAGCAAACTGAAGGTCAATCACCAGGACTCTCTGAGATGGTAACAAAAGCAGATCTAGTAAAGTGGAAATCAGAAATAATCTCTGAGATGAAAATAGATATATTGACCATAGTGACTGGCATGATTAATAAGGCTATAGAAGAGTTCAGGGGCATGATAGAATCTGAGATAGCAAAAGCAACGGAACCTGTTAAACAGCTTCAAACAGAGTTTGAGATGCTTAAAAATGAGAATGAAAGTTTACGAAGTATGATGAATGAGGCTGAGGATGGAATTTCAGACCCAGAAGATAGGATTGCAGCCAACAAAGAGGAAAGACATACTTTATGGAAAATGGCAAGGAACCATAAGAAATCAATCCAGCAGCTAGTACATGTAGCTGATTAGAGTCTGGTCCATATCATAAGACTGACTGGAGTCAATGAGTTAGCAGGAGACAGTGCAGAAGACATTAAAAAACTGTTCACAGATATAATGGAAGAAAACTTCACAGGAAAAGGAAAAGAATTGGTCATACAGATAAACAAGGTATACAGGACTCTAGGTGGCCATGATATAAAAACATCTATACCTAGGCATATAATTATTGAGGTTCTAGACATCCAACATAAGAATGAAATATGGAAAGCAGTTATAGAAAAGAAAAAAAACTACATAAAAAAGGAAGCCCTCAAGATCACAGCAGACTTTTAAACTCAAACACTCAACATAAGGAGAGCCTGGAGTGAAGTGTTTCAAGCTTTGTGGGAAAACAACTCCCAACCTATTTGAAAGAAAAAACTATCTTTCAAAATTAATAAGGAAATAAGATACTTCCATAACAAAGAACACCTGAAAAACTTCATAAATATAAAATCTGCCATCCAAATAATTCTAAAGAATATCTTGGAAAAAAATAGTGCAGATCACAAATTCAAAAGACCCAAAAGAATAAATCCATTGGACAAGGGAAGAAACTGAATATAAAGGGACAAAAGCAAAGAATAAAACAACCAAGAACAGAAAAACATCATGACAGCTCTAAATCAGTCCATATCAGTCATAACCATTAATGTCAATGGCCTTCCAGTGCCAATTAAAAGATACACACTGGTAGAATGGATTAAGAAAAAAAAATCCTAAAAGATGCTGCATACAAGAAACACACTTAATTCAGAAAGAAAGCCATAGATTCAAAATAAAAGGATAGAAAACAGTTATCCCTGCAACAGGAAACTGCAAAAAAGCAGGAGTAGCTATCCTATTCTCAGACAAAATAGATTACAAATCCAACTGTAAGAGAGACAAATAAGGACACTATATCCTTGTACAGGGAACAATCTAAGAGGAAGAAATGACATTCATAAATATTTACACACCAAATTCCAGGGCACCCAACTATATAAAACAAACATTAATGGATAAGAAAAGCCAGGTAAGCACTAAAACAATATTAATAGGGGATGTCAATATCCCACTGTCACAACTAGACAGATCAACTGGATAAAATAAATCAATACTGAAATACTTGAACTGAGCCAAACCTTCGAAAAAAATGAAAATGATAGATGCCTACAGTGTATTTTACCTCAAAAAGTCAGAATATACATTCTTCTCAGCTGTCCATGGGTCATTCTCCAAAACAGGCCACATACTAGTTTATAGAACACATCTAAGTAAATGCAAAGGAATTGAAATTATCCCTTGTATATTGTTAGATCATAGTGCCTTGAAATTGAAGCTGAATAGTAAAAGAAATTCCCCCAAATACATGGAAATTGAACAGTACTCTGCTGAACAACTGATGGGTTACAGAAGAAATCAAACAGCTATTACAATTAAATGATAACCTCAGTACAGCTTATAGGAATGTATGGGACACAATGAAAGCAGTTCTATGAGGGAATTCATAGCAGTGAAGGTCTATACCAGGAAAATAGAGCAAGCTCAAATAAACAACCTAATGCTCAACCTTAAGATACTAGAAAGACAAAGCTCATATTAGGCAGGAAATTGTAAGGATCAGAGAAAAAATTAATGTAATGGAAACTAGGAGAATGATTTTTTAATAATCAACAAATTGAAGAGTTGGTTTTTTGAAAAGGTAAACAAAATTGACAGACCCTTAGTCAACCTTATTAACCAAAGGGAGGAAAAGGCTCAAATCCATGCTATTAAAAATGAAAAAGGGGGAAATCACCATAGATACAGCTAAAGTTGAGAAGATAATAAACACTTACTTTGAAAATTTGTATTCTGATGAGATGGAAATTTAGTACAATAACTGGATACAAGGTCAATGCTCAAAAATCAATAGTCTTTTTATATAAAAATAAAGACTTGAGAGAGAAAAAAGGAAATTGATTCCCTTCACAATCACGTCCAAAAAAAAATGAAATATCTAGGAATCAACCTAACAAAGGAAGTGAACAACCTCTACTCTGAAAACTACAGCACCCTGGAAAAGATGGAAGAGGGTATCAGAAAATGGAAAGACATTCCTTATTCACTGATAGGAAGAACCAACATCATCAAAATGCTTATACTCCCACAACTTCAATATAGATTAAATGCAATCCTGATTGAACTCCCAACAACATATTTCACAGATCTAGACAAAATAATCCAAAAATTCATCTGGAACAACAAAAGACCTACAATAGCAAAAGCAATTCTTGTAAACAGGGACATGGCAGGGGTTATCATGATCCCCAATTTAAGACTATATGACGAAGTCACTGTGATAAAAACTACATGGTACTAGCAAAGTAACAGATTAGAGGATCAGTGAAATAGATTAGAAGATGCAGAAATAATTCCAGACACATGGTGTCACCTCATCTTTGACAAAGGAGGTGAACATCCTCAATGTAGGAAAGATAGCCTCTTTAACAAATGGTGCTGGAAAAACTGGATTTTAAGCTGTCAAAGACTAAAGCTAGATCTATTTTCACCATGTACCAAGCTAAAATCAAAGTGGATTAGTGATCTAAATGTTAAAACAGAAACATTAAACCTGCTGCAAAACAGGTTAGGTAAAACTCTTGGAGACATTGGCTTAGGTAAAGACTTCATGAACAAAACCTCCATAGCATGAGAATTAGCGGAAGACATCAACAAATGGAATTTCATCTTATTAAAAAGCTTCTGCATAGCAAAAGAAACCACCAACAGAGTGAAAAGGCAACCAACAATATGGGAGAAAATCTTTACCAGCAATAGGTAACGACTGTCTGTTTCTCAGACAAAGGGTTACTATCTAGAATATATAAAGAGCTTAAAAATATTATCCCCTCAAATTTAAAGACCCAGTTCAAAAATGAGCATCTGAAGTGAACAGACACTTTTCAGAAGAAGAAGTAAAAGTATCTAATAAGCACATGAAGAAATGCTCAACATCAATGGTCATTCAAGAAATACAGATGAAAACTACAATGAGATTTCATCTCACTCCACAAAGAATGGTTGCTATTTTGAAATTAGCAAGCAACAGATGCTGGCAAGGCTCCAGAGAAAAAGGAACCCTTCTCTACTGTTGGTGCAAATGTAGACTAGTGCAACCACTGTGGATATCAGTATGAAGATTCCTCAAAAAACTAGGGTTAAAGGTTTCATTAAACCCTCCTATTCCTCTGACATGGATATACAAGAAAAAATTGCAAGATTCATATCACCACAATGTATTTGCACCTATGTTTATAGCAACCCATGTTGATAGCTAAATCTTGGAAACAACCCAAATGCCCATCAACTCAAGACTGAATAAAGAAGATGTGGTTTTTTAATAAAATGGAGTATTACTCTGCCATAAGAATGATAAGTTTGAGTCATTTATACTCAAATGGATGTACCTCAAGGACATATTCATAAGTGAAATAAATAGGTTATAAATGCGTAAATATGTTATCTTTCCTCCGCTATAAAGAATTGAAGACGTAAATGAGTTCTAGAATGTATGATAGATATTACGCAATAGAAAATATTCAAAGGGAAATGAAAAGTAATGAGGGGAAAGAAAAAAATATGATGGTAAAAAGTAAACAAAGCTTATGTATATGGGGGGGTTAGGTTAAGTAGTGGAATGGGAAAAAATGAGAATTAAGTTGCATTTGATACAAATTCTCAATGTTGAGTGTAATCATGATGTGTATATAAAATATACCAAAGATTTAAATTTTTTTAAAAAAAGATAAGAAAAAGAAGGTACACAAAAACAGATTACATTAGGATGAACAAGGCAGTAGTCTATATAACAATTTGAAAACAAGACTAACGTGTAAATACATGGCATTGAACAAGGTGGTAGAGATTTAAACCAATAGGGGTATACATCCAATAATCTGACCATAGAGTTATGCAAATTAAATTATTCCCTAGAACACCAGAATGCTAACCATTCTGACTATAAACTTCCTTATTCCCTTAATAAGTATTAAGAGAGAACTTCTGCATAATATGAAAAAAAACTCACATGACACTTACACTCCAAAAGTAGAACACAATTAAAAGCATATTTGTAATCCCATTCTGCATTATATACACAGTTAGTATTACTACTTAACATTTTAAAAAACATGATACCACAAATGAATAAAGGTTAAAACTTCACAAAATAAAAATGCTCATCCTTTGCATATTATTGGTAGAAAACTGGTGAGATTGTGTTAGAAACATCTGGGAAGATATCTAATGAAGTTATTCATATAAATTTGACTAAAAAATGTTCATAAGGTTGCAAGTTTGCTGCTTATATTACGTTAAAATAATATACCATGAATATACTTTCTACTATTTAACCAGGGGCAAAAGAATAACTGGTAGAAAATGTTTATGAAATTGAGGTCCAAAGACCCAGTGAATCTAAGGCAGCCTAAGTAATAAACATCTTAAACAAATGTTCTGATTGTTCTACATTCTGAAAAGCCCAATGGGAAAGAGCAATGTTTAACAACATGATGATATTTCTGACATGAATGCATCTGTACTAGCAGAAAGCTGGCAGTAGAAGTACGGTGGGATTCTGGATAAACCTAATAAGGTTGTAGTAGGGTTAGGGTTGGGGATGGATTCTGGTGCTTCCCCACCACAGAAGTTGAAGGGGATCCTGGCCTCCAGTTGTGGGGTTTGGGCCTGAGTTGCTCCATCTACTACACCCTGGCTGTCTTTTCTTGGCCTGACTATGGCTCCCTTACCCTCAGCTATCTCCTATCTAGTCACTGTGGGATTTCAAAACTGGGAGCCCTGCAATGAAACCAACACATCCCCACTCTGAGTCTCAGGTTCAGTTGGCCCCTCCATAAGATGGCATCTGGCTGGAGGTCCTATCCAGGGGACATAGAGTTGCTTGAACTGGTGTCACTCACCAGTTCTTGCATCATCTCACAATCAGTGCAACATTCCATTGGTGATCTTGGAGATCTCCAGAGTCATGTCTCTGTAGATTCAACCATCCTCTCTCATGTTGTGAACCAGGAAGTAAGTGTAGCTTGCTCTTTCTTTTTTCTCCATTGTGGTTTGTCTCTTCACTTTCTCTTAGTTTTCCCTTGAGATCCTTCCTAGGCCCCAGGGATCTGCCTTCTTCTGTCTTTTCCCCTCTAAACTGTTATTTTCCAGTGTCTGTATTCTAAATTTTGGAGAGGTTAGTTTGCTGCTGTTTACTGCTCCCCCACCTTCCTGGAAGTCTTGACAGTTTCCATTCTTAAAGTTATCTCCTCAATCCTCTTTGAAGTCTTCACCTATTGTATACTGTTGGTTTCCACAACCATTTGTTTTCTTGAGCATCTCTGATTTGAGCCAGATTCTGCCATGTGTCCATCTCCCCTGTGGCCTGTTCATTTATTTATTCTCAAGTATTGGTACTGAGCATATAGAATCCTACATGATAAAACCTATGTATATAGCAATAGACTGAGCTCTATCTTTGGATAAATTATAAATTTCATAATACCATTTTGCATGAAATACACAGTTAGTTACTACTTAAAATGTTTAAAAACACAAGACCACAAATGAATAAGTTTGAAATCTCATGAAAGAAACATGCTTATCATTTGCATATTATTGGTAGAAAACTGGTAAGATACCAATAGCAGCTGCCCTGTATGGGAAGCAAAGAAGGGAGAGAAGAAAGCAAGAAAAAAGATAGTAAAAGAAAAATCAAGGTTGTTAGAAAAAAGAAAGAAAACTTAAACCCAATTGCATAGAGAACAAAGAAATTATAGTTAGAACAGAAAAACAGAATCCTTGTCACAATTTTAAAGTTCCCCCTTCATCTGGCTCAGCTTGTCTATAAATATACCATTTTCACTCCATGCCCTCAAGTTGACCTCAGCCATGCTCCAGGATTTGTTTCTTGAACATCAGCTTAACTCACACTACAAAATTGTGTACTTGTCCTTTCAGCCTTCAAGACCCTTTTATCTCCAAAGCTGTCTCACTCCCATCCTTTCAGCTTTTTGTCACCGTCTCTTCTTTAGAAAGGCCTCGTCATCTTCCCTATCCTCTCCCAGGAAAACATGTCCTCAGGATGAACCATTTTATCTTAGCTTATATCTAGTTTTGCACATCTCAGCCCCTGACATCATCTTATTTTTCATCTGTTGTTTATTTTCTTTTTCCTTTCTTTCTCCTTGGGACACAAGCTTTTAGAGGGTAGGATATCTGTCTTAATGTTTAATTTTCAATACTCACTACAGATGACATTAACCAAAATGAACTCAGTACATATATACAGCCTGACCAAGACTTTAGAGGTGTGCCACCCTTATCATTGCCTCTGCACAAATGATTTTGCTGATTTGTACAGAAAAGCAGTGACCTATGATTTTATTGTTATAAGCACACTTATAAAAAATTCTATGACTGAGTATAAGTAGAGACATTATAAGGACATCATTTACTATAGTGTCATGTTCACACCACTCTTCAAATATTTTTTATATTTCTTTTTGGGATAATTATTAGAAAATTCAGTATAAAGTATTTACTTCACATTGCTTATATGCAAATGACTGCATGTCTTGTTTTGCTTTGTCATCACTAAGCCAGACCTATAATATTTGGGACTTGTCTTTCGTATCAGTATGCTTTCTGGCATATTACATAACATGAGCCAAAATGTCTTCTAAGTGTTTATCTCACTTCTTGGACAATGTAGTCACACATTGCTTCATACAGGGATGCATTCTGGGAAATGCTTAGCTAGGTGATTTAGTGGTTGTGTGACTGCTATGAAATGTGCTGACAGAAATCTGTATGATACTATGCACCTAGGGTAGATGACGTAGCCTACTGTTGACCAGATTTGTTGTGGCAGATCGCTCTGCTGTTCTCTGTCAGATCCCTTATACAGATGTAATCTAAAAGTAATTTCTCCCACAGCAATTCATATACAATTTCCAAAAATTATTTAGAGATCTCCACCTGGAGCTTCATGACTATTTCCCATTGTGTAATTAATAACAATTCTTGAATTGCTTAAACCACTCAGCACAAAATTAAATGTCATAGTCCAATCTATCCTTTGCTTTCAATGTACAAACACTTTGCATTGGCTGTGATTGTGATATGGAAGGAGATGTGCTTCTATGTCCAATCTTCATTATAGATCATGAGAAGTACCTGCATATATAACCTAGGCCCTTCCCCAATGTTTGTTAGCCTCTTTACTTTTAGTCACTTTCGTTCTTGTTCTTCAAGCTAGACTGTGGCTATGATGGTGTGGGATATACCTGAATAGTAAGCAAGGCTACCACTGATTTTCCAGTGCTATCGACCAGATCACTTGACACACCCTTAAGTAGAAAATCAGTGTACACAAGGGAGAAGGGTACAAAGCAACAAGAGATTAAATCAAGGACAAGAGAAAGTGGATCCCATCATAAGATGTAGTAAACATGAGATATATGAGGGAACTACTGGCATAACACGACATTCTATTTTAGAATAAACTTTTTCTAATGAGTAAGAGTACACCAAAATAAAGCTTAGAACCACAGTAATTAAATAAACTGATCATATAACTTACTAGCATTATCAGGTATAATGTACTGTGCAATACTTTATATGGTTAGCAATTTAGTTTACATTCATATCACCAACACACGAGTAACACCTTATACTATGATGTTAAAATGACTATGATGCCACTCTGAGATCAGAACTTTTCAATTCCATCACAATATTACGTGACCACACACACACACACACACACAAACACACACACACACGTATGATCCATCCCCACATGTATGATCCACCCCCAACCAGAAGAGTTCACTCAGGCATTACCACAGTGGCCAACTTTCAGGAGTGATCAGGGAGAATCAAGAACAACAGTAAAGATGACTATTTTCACCTGTGCATCCATTGCTGGATTATTCTCTAGGACACAATGTGCTCTTGCATATGACTAGAATAATTATATAACTCAGAAAGGAACTAAGCCAGGGAAACAGATAAAGAAGAAAAAGGTAGAAAATAAGAGGGGAAAAAAGGAAAAAGAAAAAAAAAAAAGTTCCTGAAATACGAGATATGACAGCAGTGGAATTTTACCCAAAGCTCCTTAAAGCAAATTTGTGTTTGGATAATTTATAACTAGATGTGCAGGACCTGGAACTGTAACACACTGCTACTAACAAATGTCAGCTTAATTAATATATAAATAGGATATTAGGTTTAGTTGAAAATGAGAGCATGCATATTTTGCCCCAGGGCAGTGCTTCTGAGCCAGTGATGATTTTAAATATCCTCGGTCAGAATTTAGGCAAGTCTAGAGATTAATCAGAGTATTACTACTAAAAACTAGTGAACACGGGCCTATGAAGCTGCCAGACATCCTAAATCACACACGATAGCTCCTAACATAAAGAATAAACTGATTCAAAATGCCAAAACTACTTAACTTGTGAATACCTGCTCTACCGAGAGAATAAAAGACAATCTTCAAAGAAGGATAAAATCATGACTCTCAAACAGATATAAAATTAATAAGCCTTGAAGACTTAATTTCAATCATCAGTGAGGGAGCTAGGCAGATATAAGTAGCTTTAAAAGGATAATTCAATAACCAAACACATTTATAGACCAAAAAATGGTAATGGCAGTGCACAGAAGACAAAGCAGTGTTCTCCACAGATGGGGAGGGAATTCGATAGAACTTCTACTGAAGGCAATCAGAAACACATGGAGTTTCCACTAACTCACAAGCGGGTGACCCAGAAAAATATGCTATATATGGAAAAGTAGATATCCAGTGAAATACTTATTGATTTTTTCTTGCTGACTGCAAAACCCGGAAAAGCTATTGTTGCTATTGATGCATAACATGCGGCTATTGTTGGTATACACGTGCATAGATATAGATAGATGTAAAATCTGAATTTTTAAACTTTAATTGTGCTATCAACTTTGGAAAAAGTAACCCCCGTTTACTGTGTTGAGCATAGAAATGTTAGTTTGTTTCTCATATGAATGGGTAATGCACTGTATTAAAAATGTAAGGCTTTATCTATATGGGTTTGGTGACAGAAACTAATCATTTCTAAATAATGAAAAAAATAAAGAAAGAAAGGGAGAAGTGTAGAGGTACTGACCCCTTTTAACCCTGACCAAGTGTATTCTGATGAGTCTACAGTGGTATTCATCAAAAAATAGGTTTAGTCAGAGCAATACTTCTATTTATCTAACATTCTAACTTATCCCCTTCTCCTGAAAAGTGTCTAAAGTTTATTTCCCATCCTAGAATTAGTGCAGCACAAATAGATTTCTATGTAAATTGAATTTTATTCTACCTTCTCTGACCTCAATAAATAAGTTCAATCAGAATACAGAAAAAAGAAAACAAAATAGTATATACTACATACTACCTCTGTCTACCTATGTACTAACATTAGAATCAAATTTTATACCTTTTAAAATGCAACTTATGGCAGATGATACATTTTTCATTATAGTAAAATAACAAGGACAGTATCTCATAATAATGTATATGAAGGACAAATTAATGATTCATAGAAAACTGCAGGCCTGAAAATAATGACTGAGACAGTGACTTTAATAAAGACTACTTAAAATGTCCAGAATAGGGCCCTAAGGAAGCATGAATAATTCAACTTCATATAAATCACTTAGATTT
>PVIR01038263.1:0-14605 GCA_004026965.1 Petromus typicus
TGGCTGTCCTGTTTACCATCTGCAGGAAATTCATATGACAACAACTCCCTTGTGAAGTACAGCTTGCGTCTGTGCACTGCCTCTTATCCAGGTACCTCCTCGTGCTCTGTCTATAAGCTTTTCTGGTTTTTTGTTTTTGTCTGGTTTTGGTTTTCGGTTTTCTGAGACAGGGTCTCATTGAATGATAGAGCAATTGCAGCATGGTTCAAGTCCAGGGCTCGAGCTCCCAGCAACCTTCCTGCTTCAGGTTCCCAAATGCTGGGCGTACAGGCATGTGCCACCACGCCTGGCTATCACCCATCGATTTTTATGAGTTCCCAACACACTTCCTCAAGGCAAAGAAGATGGTCTATCATTTCTTCTGATACTTTTGCATTAAATGCAGTGAGATATTTCTTTTTTTCTTTCTTTTTTTAACCTCACAAACAGGATCAGGCTATGCCCGATCTACTTTATTATGTCATAAAGACGATGGACAGAAGCCTTGTTTCCACTTCTGAGGCTGTTTAAAGATGAGTCTTTTCTGAACCCTTCATTTCACCAAATCATACACTGCTCTGGGCCTCACCCTCTGGCGTTCACTATCTCTCTTGATTTTGTTGTAAAATGATCCATGCACAAATTTGTTGTGACAGCTGAACCAACAGAAGCTTTGTCATAAGCACCGTTGTGACAGACACACAAAGAAAGGAGCTGCTAGGCAACGTTACAGAGGGATTAGGATGACAGCTAACATACCTGAAATGCACATTATAGTACGTGCTTTTCAACTCAGATCACTGCCTAATCAGAAATGAAAATTTCCACCACCAAGGAGAAAAAGTCGAGGTCAGTGTTCCCTATAACTGTGCCCCAGCAACTATCCAGGTTTCCCAGAGAACTAGTGAGGAAGGTGGACCCTGGAAATAGGAGCAGGACATACAAAGGCCAGAAGTCTTATGGTGTTACAGTCAAGGTTCGCAAGGGAATAGATGTAATAGAGGATACAACATGTATAGGATTATTTTATAATGTCACTCAAAAGGTCAAATGCAGAGGCGTGCAAGAGATCTAGCCATATCCTAGAGACCCAAAAATGCAGCCAAGGGCCAGGATCCCACAGCAATGTCCCAACAAATCCAGTTGAAGGCTGGAGCCCACTACAATGTCCTCCATGAGTCCAGCCAGAGGCCCAGAGCCCAGGGCAGTATCTCCTGCTTGTCCGTATTGGGAACTGCAGCAGGACAGCCCAAAGACCAGCAGTGGAAGCCAGAAAGCCTGTGCAGGGGATGGAGGATCTGCACCCCCAGCCTGAGGGATCCGCACCGGAGCCCAGAAGTGACGCTCACCCGGAAGTGACGCTCATGGAGATCAGAGAACAGCAGCCCTTCCAGGTGACAGAGAGCCTGAGCTCCTCCTCCAAGAACAGCCAAGTTCATGTCAGGAAAACCATCCGCAGTCAGCTTATTATCCTTGCAAGTCAGTGGCCCACGATCTTCCCCTCCAGGTCTTTTTCTATGCTATTCGCAGAAATCCTCAGTGGGTCTTCCATGCCCAGCCAAGCTTATTCAGGTCAGCTGGGTGTTCTGAGTTGACCATTGGTTAATCCATCACATACAGTTTTTGCAGTTTGGAAATACAGCATACGTCTGGCCCCAGATGGGAGCCCACTACTCCTGCTCCTTCTTATTTTCTCACCTTCAGTCCTCTTCTGTTCCATTCTGCCATTTTCCCATCCATCCCAAAAAACACAGAGCTGCTAGTGATGCTCTTCTGGCACGGTTTCATCCCTTTCCTACACTATGTAACAGCGCCGACCTCTGTAGCATCACGCAAGTGCTAATCTCAGCTCTATCAGCCAGAAGGTACCACATTCTACTATTTTTGGGAAAGGCAAATTTATGCACCATTCCAGGTACTGAAGTAGAAAATCATAAATAAAGATCAGGCACACTCTTCCTTTCGACTTGAGCCTCCTGAATTGGAAGGCCCTCTGGAGCACGCGGTGCGCATCGGTGGAGACAGGCCGTGCGCAGCGCAGAAGCCCACGGCAAGAGCGGCAGAGCCTGACATCCGGCCAGGATGACGGAGTTGCCTCCTTCACACGCACTTTTCCGATTTCATTTCCTTTCGTTTCGTTTAGACTCCCTTCAGGTAAACTGGCATCTCAACATGTTACAACACAAAACATCCTTTTTTTTAAAGGTTTTTTTTTGAGACAGGGTCTTGCTTTATAGTTCAGGCTGGCCCTGAGCTCAGCCTCCAACTCACATCACAGCAATCCTCCTGCCTCTGCCTCCCAAGTGCTGGGATTACAGGCATGAGCCACCACGCCCGAGACTGAGGTATGTGGTACTGATTGCTGCTGGGGTGAGTCTCCACACCCAGTATTGTTATGTGGTTACCGGGGATCGAATGTGAGTCCTCGCGCTTGCAAGACAGGCACTGGAACCACTGAGCTAAATCCCCGGCCCCCAAAACATCATTTTTAAATGATCAACAGCATCTGCTACTGGAAAAAAAAAAAATCCTGTTACATTGATTGATGGGCATTGTTAGCACAAAAGACTAACATTTGGGTAGCAACATGGTCCATAAAACCAAAGGCATCTTATAAGACAAAGAAAGGAGCAAGGAGATTATGTCTCTGGCATGTGCTTCTTGGACACCTGACCAGGTGAAGCGGGCTTTGCCCGCCAGAATCTCTAGAACAACGGCAAGCACTTACTGAGGCACAGGTGAGGCTTTACGTGAATTATCTCATTCAGTCTTTACAACAACCGCACAACGTGTATCTGTTATTAACCTCATTACACAGAGCAGGGCATCCTGGCATCATTATCCAGAAGAGACAAATAGCTAAAAGGCGGCAGAGCTCAGATCTTAGCTCAAGGAGGTCTGATTTTCACCTTGAAAGTTTAAGTGCTTTTAGAGGCCAGTTGGAGCCTCCAAACTATGCCATAGCATCACCTGGGATGTTTCTTAATGCAGAATCTCAGGCCCCGCCCCAGAGCCAGGTTATCAGAAGCTGTATCTTGGCAAGATCTCCAGACAAACCTTATGAATAGGTTATCTGTGAGTCTACCAGGACAAGCCATATGGCGTTTGTTGGGCACAACTGGAGTCAACAGTGGCACAGGAACTGTGGGGTGTGTGGGGGTGCAGGGGTACGGGAGCTGCCCATGGGCAAAAGTCTGCTGTGGCCTCCATTTCATGACAGCACACCAGGGCTGGCATGAGAGACAGCCTATGGATATTGATGTAGCAGGGGTCAAGGGGCTGACATAGTCCCCCCCATTCAAGATTTTTCTTAAGTTTTTTCACCTTGTTGTACAGAGAAGACAGCCATAGCAATATGTAAATAAATGGGTGGGTCTATGTTCCAATAAAACTTTATTAACAAAAGTAGGCGACCAGGCCGGAGATTTAGCTCAGTGGTTCTGGTGCCTGCCTCGCAAGCACAAGGCCTCAACAATGCCAGGTGTGGTGACTCAAGCTCTGTCAGCAATCAGTACTACATACCACAGTGCCGGGAGTGGTGGCTCACACTTTGTAATCTCAGCACTTAGGAAGCAGAGGCAGGAGGACTGCTGTGTGTTTGAGGCTTGCCTGGGCTACATAGTGAGCTCAGGGCCAGCCTGAACTACGAAGCAAGACCTTCTTTCAAAAAAATAAAAGAAAGAAAATAGGCAACAGGCTAGATTTAGCAGCAGGCCAGTTTGCTGACCCCTGTTCTAAGCAATATTGATGCTTTATTCTAGATGCATAATACATTTCAACTTATTTATTTCTCAGAACAACTGTGTGCAATAGGCCATGTCAATCCTACTTGACAGGTGAGGTCGCTGAGACCTAGAAAGGCAGAATGATTGGCTCAGAGTCACAAAAATAACAAATGATTCTGAAACAAGACATGAACCTACATGAGTTAATTCCAGACTCATATTCTTAATGTGCACTCTACACTGTACTGCAGTATGCTGAAATTCACACACACACGCACACACACACACACGGGTGAGGTTCGTAGGTAACCGGCAAGTCTCATAACCATCTAGTCTACAGATACTATACCACAGCAAGCAAAAGGAAAGGAAATTACCCAACAGAAACTACAGGACTTTATCAGAGTCTTAGGAAAACACAAAAAAGAAAAGGTCCACTACCATCATCAATGTTGACGAGGGAAAGAAGCCAAAAGAATGGTTTAGAGAGGATTTGGCAACGGAGGTCCTTGCTGGGTGACTGAGAGTTAGCAGTGCCTCTCAGTAAGAGAAAAGGTTAGAGGACTGTCGCAGTGCACACCCATGTTCCCACTCTGCTGTCCCGGCACCCACAGAATACATTTGTGCAGCAGCCTGGGTTACACAGGGGAAGCTGGTCTCATAGGCTTCGGGCTGTCAAATTGTTGCCCTCCTGGATCCACAAGGCTGGAGGAACAGGGACTCACCAGGGCCTGTGCTCACAGGCTGCTGAGCGCAGACACACGAGGCCCAGGCAGCACTGTCAGACGTGCGCATCCGCCTTCCTGAGGCTGAGTTCCCCAGCAGGTTCAGCTCTTAAACATAGTGTAGGGGGTTCTTTCAATCTTCATCCGTTGAGGGCAAAGCTTGACACTGTGGATCTGCACGAGGAAGTTACTCAGGACCCTGAAGGCAGTTCCCATGGAGGGCTCAAGGGACGAGGGCAGGACCAACAGCCCAAGCTGGGTCAGAAGCTTCACCAGGATGCTTTCGAGAGAGCGACCCCCACTCAGAAAGCTGTACTGAGGCATTTTGTTTTAAAGAAAAATTGTGACTCAGTACCACCCGCATATGCTCACACCAAAACTTCAAGAACAGCCAGTGTGATGTTTTGTATCAGCTTTCGTGAGGTTTTGAGCAGCTCTTGGGTAAGTGCTGAGGAATATTGTCAGACGTTAACACAGAAATGCAATGAAATTTCACGTCATTTGAGAGGCATGGTGGCCCTGCAGAAACATGATTTAGCACCCCTCACAGCTTTGCTGCATCATGGCTCCTGGTCCCTCTGCACAGCCCTTCCCAGGCCCGGCTCAGCCTAAGCCACCTTCTGGTTCCTGCTTTCTGTCGTTCCCAAGTTCCCTGCGCTCCTCTCCCAGCATCCTCGTCTCTGCCAGTCCATTGATTTTTTTTTTTTTTTTTTTTTTTTGATACAGGGTCTTGCTTTGTGGTTCAGGCTGGCCCCAAGCTCAGCCTCCAACTCACATCATAGCAGTCCTCCTGCCTCTGCCTCCCAAGCGCTGGGATTACAGGCATGAGCCACCACGCCTGGCACTGTGGAATGTGGTACTGATTGCTGCTGGGGTGAGTTTCCACGCCCAGTATTGTTATGTGGTTACCGGGGATCGAACCCGGGTTCTTGCACTTGCAAGACAGGTGCTGGAACCACTGAGCTAAATCCATTGATTCTTTCACCCATATGCTCACCACTCACCAAGTACTGACTGGATTTTTCCTAAGAGAACCAAGGCCAGACCGCAGATGGGCTGGAAGTTGTGAGACAGGCAGGGCTGTGCGACTGTCACTCACTAGCACTGAGACACACGGTCAGTTAACTTCTGTTCTTAGTTTTCAGCTGTTTAGGGTGTTTGTGTTTGTGTTACAGGCTATGTTGTATATTAAAGAGGTCGTGAGCTGAGGCACCCACAGTCCAGCACTCCCTGCCGTATCTCCCAGCTTCTACTCTGTGCTTGGATATTCATGTAGCTGCATCAACATCTGAAAGTTTCCAATTTTTAGAAAAGATTTATTCATTTGTGGATGGGAGTGTAAACTGGCACACCTCTTAGGGAAGGCATTTAGGCAACTTTCTATCACAATTATTCATGTGTTCACCCTTTGACTTAGCAATGCCAATTCTGGGAAATTGCCCTCAGATCTACCTTTCCACATTCAAAATGATGTGTGTGCAAAGGAATTTGCTAAAAACCTGTTTGTAACAGGAAAGGGCTAGAAACAAATCCCTCAATGGGAGACAGGTTAAATAAATCACACAATAGATTACTTTGCAGGTACAAAATAAGGAAAAAGAAGGCTTCTAAATATCAATATAAAAAAATCTTTAAATTGTTGGACAAAAATCATGATGATGAACAGTCAATAGAACACATTGTATTTTAAAAAATAAATATGAGGGAAATAATATACGCAATACATGTAGAAACTTTAGAAGAATATATGATAACCCCTAAGCTAATGAATGTCAGCCCAGTGACTGGAACAAAGCACAGGGCGTGAATGAGAAACTGCCTACTGTTTTCAAATCTATCCGCCTTTGTAGCTGGGCATGGTGGCGCACACTAGATTAGCACTCGAGAGACTAAGACAAGACAGATTGCTTCAAGTTCAAGGCCAGCCTGGGCTACATAGTGAGCTAAGGACAGCCTGAACTACAGAGCAAAACTGTCTCAAAACAAAACAAATATTTTCACATTTGAATCATGTCCTTCTATTACACTTTAGTTAGCTATATGCAAAAATCAGCTAATTAACTACCACAAAGACATACCAAGAACTCAAGACTTGGGCCAGAAACTTCAAACCTTTGAAAAATATATTCCCATTTATGTAATGTCTGTAAGAAAACTCTATTCAAAGTCATTTTCATGTGAATGATATTTGTTCTTCAATTACAGAGAGAATCGTTGGTCTAGTTAGGACCTAAATGTCGTAGATCAAAATATTGTTGAAGCCTGCCTGGAGTTAGGCCCTCATACAAAGAACAATTCATGGGACGGTATGAAATCCAAGCCTGTGCACATTGCCTAGGCAGCAGGACTCCCAGTGCAGCGGAAAGCCAGGTGAGAACAAAGGGTCGCAGCCGTCAATGGAGATGTACACATTAACCCGGCAATGAACCTGGTGAGAGTTACCATCTGTTTACTCTGCCCGCAATATGGCTTAAGCTGCAGAATCTCAGGAAGGAGAATTCTACCACAAAAGGAAGCATTTGCGTTAGGAAAGGACGGAACCGCAACAAATGCTATCAAATTAGTCATGGCATGATATTTAGAATTTGCTTCCACAGACATGAGAAATCATCTCTGGGAAAAGAAAGCCTCTTTCCTCATGCATTTCAGGGCACTTAGTAAAACTCAAAGGAGACTGTGCAGCATCAAGCCCCAGGTAATTATTTACCCCTTGAGGTCCATCTGCACCTGGCTTTCCTGGTGTGCAGACCTGGTCATTCAGAGGGAGGTGCAGAACCCGGGGGCAGGTGGAGAGGAGGTGTCTTCGGGTCACAGCAAGCGGCACACAGTGTCAGTGGAACAGATTAATTCTGGGCAGCCTAATGGCTAAACAACCAATAGCTCCTGACTGATTTACATTTGACCCTAGAAAAGTACCTTCTTGTGGTAGTGTTGCAGATTTTAGAGCTGTAAGAGACCGAGACTGAAGAGAGAATGGAACTTTTTTTTTTCTTTATAGACAGGGTCTTGCTATGAAGTCCAGGCTGCCCTTGAACTTGTTGTGATCCTCCTGCCTCAGCTTCCTGAGTGCTGACATTACGGGCATGCACCACCACACCAACCTAGAACCCATTATTTCAGGATTATTTTTGCTTGTAGGTTAATATTATTTCATATGTAACAGGGGATTTTTTTTTTTTTGCCTTCATTTTTGGTTTCGTTTTGTTTTATTCTTTTTTAAAACAACATCTTACTATCTATTATTGAAACTAGCCTTAAACTCATTAGGTGGCACAGGCTGGCACTGAACTCAAGATCTCCCTGCCTCAGCCTTCTAAGTGCTGGGATTAAGGCATACTTCCTCACACCTTGGTATGTGTAATAGTTCCTAAGCACAAAAATTTCTAATAAAAAATTCAACCTCTGCCTCTCCAGTGCTGGGATTACAGGTGTGAGCCACCATACCTGAATTTGTTGTGATCAGTACTGATTGCTGATGGGTGTGAATCAGCACACCCAGCATTATGATATGTGGTTACCAGGGATCGAATTTGGGACCTTGCACTTGCAAGGCGGGCACTGGGACTACTGAGCTAAATCCCTGGCCCTAACATTTTACTAGTATTATTAATACTTTATATAATTGTTAAATGTATATTATTAGTATGTTGTAAAAATTATAATGTATATAACATAACCTGTTAATGTAATATTAAATTAATATGTGTATATGCAATATTTGTAGAACATCTAAACAGTACATATCTAATTTAGAGAGTAGACGAACGCTCTTCATGTTGTTTGTCTAGACTGACCCTAATGGGGATCCAGAGTGAATTTAGGCAAAAGCAGATTTGAGTCACATCAGTGCAAACTAGTTTAAGTGCCTGAGTTCAAAGCACAGCTCTGACACTCAGGAGCCCTGTGACTTGTGGTAAATTACTTCTTCCTTGTCTGAAAAGTGTTAGTAAACCTGACACTTATCGGTAGTGCTGTTAAAAGGATAAAATGAAATCGGTCCTTCAGCAAATAATTCCTGAGGGCCTCTGGAGGCTGAGCACGGGGTTCGGTGAGTGAACTGTGTGTAGCAAATTGGATGCACTTGAACTGTTTAGTCTAAAAGCACATCCGGTTGGACTAGGACTAGAAGAAGTTTTAAACTGCAGAAACAGGATGAATTATTCATCAGGGCTCCAAGATCACGGAGTTGAAATGCTGTTGACCATACAGCGGTGTCCACTTACAGAAGAATATCGTCCCACAAAGACAGGAAGCAATACGCCTGTTGACTGATTCAGTGTATGGACAGAGGCTCAGGCAGGGAGGTAACTAAGTTCTGCATACACAAACTGGTTGTCAAGTTTTAACATTTCTTTTAGAACAAGACCCCTGGAAACTTAGAGCAGCAATAAAAGAAAAAGTATGATGCATGTGTGGATATTAATATTGGCACAAAAATAATGAGAGTGAAAGATATCTTCCACCTAAAACCTTTGCCCATCCTCTAGGGTCACATTCCCTGAAATACACATTTTTACTAGTTTAAAAGAACTATAACGATTTGTCCTCTTTCAGAGAGTGGCGTGGGGTTGAACCCAGCATGCACCTCACCCAAGACACCACTGCCCAGTAAGGAGGGGACACAGGAACAGGTAACAGGATGTAGCTCCCTGTAACTCCCAAAGGCGGATCCGTTGTTTTCCTTCACTTTTCCACGTGGAGGCCAGTAAGGGTTTGCCTTACTGGAGCAGGACGCAAAACCCACCTGATTTCGCAAGATACAGTAGGAAACAAGGCCCTGCTGGTCGTGCTGGTCCCTCCAGCATGCACGTGCCAGCGGGGGCTCAGCCGGTCCAGAGAGAGGTCAGCGAGGGCCGCGCTTCGGGAATGAGTTTCTCGGGTTTTCTCCACATCATTGTTAGCAGCAAGGAGTTCGGTTTCACGCGCGATTTTAATCTTTGCCCCTTCCTCACTTCTCACGCCTTCCGTGACCTCCTGCCTGCATTCTTCCCGCAGTGTGTAGCCGCGTCCCACTGATCGGTCCCCTTGCCCGGGGCGTTCACCGGGCGTCTTCGACCCGAGCCTCACTTGGGAGGTCACCGGTGTCCCCAAGCAGCTGGCAGAGGCTGGAAACAGCTTTGCTGCCTTTCACCTGCGACCCCTCCCCCGCCCCCTGCCCCCCCCCGCCCCCGCACTGAGGGCTGAGCACTGAGATACACCGCAACCCTCTGCCCACATCTTCCTAAGTTGGGCTTGACCTCGCGGACCACTTTCTATCACACACACACACACACACACACACACACACACACACACACACACACACACACACACACACACACACACACACTCCCAAGCACAAGTTTCTCAAGAAACGCTTCAGCCATGGGTAGGGGGGTGGATCTGAGCCCAGAAAGCGCAGCAGGAGCCCCGGCTGGGCTGAGGCCCCCTGGCGCTCTCCCTCTGTTGCGGACCAGCTCTGGGGGCGCAGGAGGCTCGGACCGCCGCTCGAGCCGCGCCGGGAGGGGAGCAGCGGATAACCCACCGCCTGGCTGGCCGGCCCACGGGGCGTCGCTCGCCCCCCGGTGGGCACCAGGGCCGGGGCGCACGCTCTGGACCATGGAGGACCAGCATCCTCAACTCCCCGACCCCAGCTGGGGGAACCCGGCCCCGCTCACCGCTGCGGAGCCTGCTGCTGTCGCCGGCCTTGCCGAGGGCGCTGCTGGAGCAGCCCATCGCGGGCGCGCAGCCTCGGGTCCCAGTCCCGAGGGACGCCGGCTGGGAGCCTGGATCCCCGCGTGCGGCGCCCGCCCGGAGCGCAGAGGTTTCCCTGCCTCTGCGGCCCGGCTTCCGCGGGCTCGGGGCGCAGGTGCACCCGGACGGGCTGCGGGGTGGGGGCGCTGGTCAGGCTCAGGTGGACCCAGGGCCCAGGAGGGGATGACGTGGGGGACCGGCAGCGGCGCCCCAGCAGCGATAGGAGCAGGCACCGGGAGGGCGAGCGCAGAGGACCCTTTGGGTCATAACTAAATACCCGGACAGGGGAGGGGCGGCTGCGGCCAGTGGCTATTGATTGGTAGACTGGATGTGCAGCCACGGGCTCCTACTTACATAACCGGTACAGTCACCACGAGGAAGTTTACCATTGATACCACCCCGCCCCCACCCCGCCCCACGGGGCCTTTCCCGAACTACATTTTCCAGCCCCTGTCTGTCTGTCTGTCTGTCTATTTACCTACCTACCTACCTATATCTACCTTTTTATATTTGGAAGCAGGGTCTTCTAAATCGCTAAATTACTCAAGCTAGGCTCAAACTGGCAATCCTCCTGCCTCAGCCTATCAGAGCGTTGAGGTTACAGGTCACTATGCCAATAGCAAACTATTCTTATTCCATGTTCAACTTTTGTCAGATGGTCCCTGCGAAAGGACACGCTTCGCTTAGCTGTCCTGCCGTTCATTTTGTAGAACATTCCTCCACTCGGTTTGTCTGCGGTTTTCTCGTGACTGTTTCCGGGGGAAGCAGTTTGGGTCACAACCTGTGTGTGTACTATGGAGATGCATGAAGCCCGTTTGTCCTGGGACTGGCCGTGCTAGCTCTGAAGTGTTCGGGCAGTGGGGCCGGGTCTCGCCCAGTTGGCCATTTCACCTTTTATAATTTGAAGAGCGAGACCAGTAGTCTAAGTAAGTACCCTGTCTCATCAATTATCTGCTGCTCTTGGCATCCAGAGTTTCTTGGATCCGCTGTGGATACAATGAATGGTTATCACAGTGAGTTTGCTGCTATTCCTTCTACATTTGCTGGCTGGCATTCTTCTGTGAGGTGCCGTTTTCCCTTCTCCTCCACTTATTATTCACTTATTCCTCACACTGAGCTCCCCAGAAGTCCTTCGTTACTCATCAGGGTCTGTATCAGTGTGCAGTGCTGCAGTAACAATTCCAGAGACCGAGCAGTCTAACATTTGCGTCCTCGGAGATTAGGAATCCAACATCAAGGAGCCAGCAGGCTTCTCTCTGATCTCCTCTCCCCGAGTGTCCTAATCTCTGAGGAGGCCGTGATCCTGTCGGCTTGGGGACTCCTCATGACCGCACCTAACCTAATCTCCTAAGACCCTACCCCAGATGCTGTCACATTGGAGGCTTTGACACCCAGATTCGGTCCATAGGAAGTTCTCCTTCTGAGGATGCTTTCTTTTCTCCTTTTAATCAAGGATTTTTTTTTTCCAGTACCACATACCACCCCAGCCTAAGGATTCCTTAAGTCACAGTTAACTTCTTTAGCTAAAATAAAATGTTAAACTCAATTCTTCCCTTCAAAGAAGTAGGATAACTCATGTAGTACTTACACGTAATTATGTAACTTGAAATTCTCTACATCCCACTACTTTCATGCTAAATCAGAACTTACTGAGCCCTCTTATCCCTCTTTTCCATTTTTTTTTTTTTTTTTTTTAGACAGGGTCTCAGTTTGTAGTTCAGGCTGGCCCTGAGCTCAGCCTCAAACTTACAGCAGTCCTCCTGCCTCTGCCTCCCAAGTGCTGGGATTGCAGGCATGAGCCACCACGCCCAGCACCGTGGTATGTGGTTATTGAGTGTTGTGCTTACAGGCGTGAGTCTCCATGCCTGGTACTGTTGTATGTAGTTACTAGGGATCAAACTCAGAACCCGTTGCTTGCTCGAAGGGCATTGGAACCACTAAGCTAAATCTCCTGCTCTCCCATCAATTATATTTTAATTGCCTGGGATATCTCACTTCCTCAGGGATAATCTGTCCTCTAAGCCATGGTATCATCTACTTTCTTCAGAGGAAGCATCTCATGATCGGATGAACAACAGCAACCAGATGTTTGGCACATACCTGTGGGTCACTCTTAAGGGCCCTCTCCATGGTGGGTCAGTGGGCTCAGGAACGAAACGGCTCCGAGACAGAGACAGAAGGTGGCCTGGGCTCAGCACCTCTGCTTACCAAGGCTCACCTGGCTGCCGGCCCAACTCGCCAACAGCGCTGAGGCTCTGAGGTACCGCGTTTGGAGAGGATTGAGCCGCTGCCTCGTGGGAGACGGAAGGATATTTAGGGGTCAGCAGACTCCACTGTGGGGAACACTGGATGAGATTGCTTTTCCTCGCCATCCTCATGAGTGCACATGCCGTCGCACTGTCACTCATTCTAGCCTGGCGGGGAGGCACTGTGCCTGGAATCCCAGCTATTCAGGTCGCTGAGGCAGGAGGACTGCTGAAGGCCAGGAGTTCGAGACCAACCTGGGCAACATACAGACCCCATCTCATTAAGAAGGTAAGTAAATCCATCGCACTCTGCATATTATATGCTACTGCATAACTCACCTTATTATAAGTTATGATTTCTTATTATTTCCATACAGTTTACTGATCTTTCTGGCCACCTCTTCTATTCAGAAGCAGCCAAACCTGTGGCAGCTGCCAAGACCGGCCTGAGCCGGTGTCCTGTGGTCGGCAGTATCTTCCAACTAGCTCTAAAGGGGCTTCTCTGTGAACAGCATGTACAGGCCCAGGTCTGGCTGCGCTAGGTTCTTCGCTGCACTGGAAATCAAAGTGTATGAACTCGTTTCTGTTGCTTACAACGCCTGTCTCGGGCTCCCTCACTGTTTGCCGTTCTCTTCTCTTCCTCATTCTGCTCCTTCTCAGCAGTCACCTGTCCTGTCTTGTTCCTTTAGTCTTGGCAAATGATTAGCTTTATATCTGATCACAATGGATACTATACTTTAACTAATTCATTTACTTTTGCAATGGTGAGGTAGAACCCAGGATCACACATACACTAGGCAAATACTGTACCATTGAGCTACAACCCCAAACAAATAATGTGATTTTAAAGGCCAGTAGTACCTTGATGCTTTATATATCAAAAGCAGTAATTCATAAATCTTTTTACCTCCAAGAACTTTTACCATTTTTCTTACACCTATCCTTACTCATTTTGTCTCAAAGTCATTTATGATTTCTCCACTGTGTAACTGGTGATATTTTCTGAGCAGTATAATATGCAATGTTATAACACTGTGTTGTGATTACTCTGGTTTAAATCAGTGGGGATTTTTTGTGTTGTTTTTTGTTTTTTTCAGTACCAGGGATTGAATTCAAGACCTTGCACTTTCCAGGCAGGTGCAGTGCCACAGAGCTATACTCCTAGCCCTTTATTCTGGTTTAAAAGCAAAAAATACTGATGTCTTAGTCTTCTTAACTAAGGATGAAAGTACAGAGTAGACTTCTCAAATTGTTGAAGATAACATGTAACACATATCTTATAGATACTTTGAAACACAGAAATCCCAGTTAAGGTAAAATTTTAAAGACTTGAGTCTTTGATTCTAATCCAAATACCAGCTGCAGACATGAAGCAGTTTCATGTCACTAGGTGTGGTAGTTATACCTAGAATTCCGGCACTTACAGAGGCTGAAGCAGGAGGATCACTGAGTTCTGTCTGGGCAGTTTATGAGACCTTGCCTCAAAAAAAATAAATAAATAAAAGGAAAGGGAGATGCTGCCTAGTGGTACATCATCCTCGATTTGCAACCCCCGATACCAAAAACAGAAACAAACAAACAAACAAAAACCCCAAAGACCAATCTAACAGACACCAAAGCATCATTCTTGGTCTACAGTAAAATCATAAAGAAAGTATTCAGGAGTCTTTATCTCAAGAGTGTAAAAGCAGGGCCAGGGATTTAGCTCAGTGGTTCCGGCGCCTGTCTTGCAAGAGCAAGGACCCCCGTTCGATCCCCGGTTAACCACATACAACACTGGGCATGGAGACTCACGTCCAGCAGCAACCAGTACCACACACCACAGTGCCGAGCGTGGTGGCTCACGCCTGTAATCCCAGCACTCAGGAGGCACAGGCAGGAGAATTGCTGTGATGTGAGTTTGAGGCTGAGCTCAGGGTCAGCCTGAACCACAAAAGAGAGACCCTGTCTCAAAAAAAAAAAAAATGTAAAAGCATATGCTCCCTTGAATGAAAAAGTGGTAAAGCAAAGTAAAATGGGATAGGAAAATGATTTGTTTCCTTTATTCTTAAACTCTGCGGTTATATGCACCGTGTAAAAGCCAGAAAAACAAACCCATCAATATGGAACACGCCCACTCTGAAGAGAAGGGTGGAGATGCACTGGCGGCCACTTTCCCTCTCCGCTTCTGGGGCTCCCTGCACATGCGCACATGTGC
>PVIR01038264.1:0-14644 GCA_004026965.1 Petromus typicus
TGGTATTTCATCTGGCAGGAATATGAATAGCATCATTGTCAGGGACCAGAGAGCCATCCTCTGTGTATGAGGGTGTCACTCACAGGTTGGAGGGAGGCTCCCACAGTTGTTTGGCATGATGTGCAGAGAGAAGCTATCACAAAGGTCCAGATTATTTTATGTCTTAAATATTTCTCTAATACATGGTATGTTTCATACTGCTCTTCAGAAAATGCTATAATCATCATTCAATGTAAATGTGCATAGACAGCCTCCTCTTAAGGATGTAACAGAAGTTGTGAGTTGAAGATTGACCTCAATATTTGTTGGACTCTTTCTCTAAAATAGAATGGAAAGTCCACCTTGAATGTGCATGAAAGCCATGCAAATGTTATGCAGGTAATTTCCTACTTCCTGAAGGCAAACAATTAGTTCTTTTTAAATCTCTGTCTCTAATATGTAAATATTAGCATATATTTGTTAATCTTAGCTGAAATACATTTTGTTGACTAATTCACCATATTTTCTCAGGTGAATATTTTTCTAGGAAATTTGATAATACAATTTAGCAAATATTTAGCTTAATTAATGCCAATTTGTTAAAATGGTCAGGTTTCTTTATATGAAAATATAGGCATGTTAGCATTTCTTTAATTAGTGCTCAGGAGCTAGGCTTTCAGGACAGCACTTTATGGTCCATAGGAATAAATGCCTACAGGAGCCAGGAGGTAAGTGAAGGAGAGAATTGGGCCCATGAGAAGGGAATGTGGGTAAGTGGAAAGCCCGTAATTGTTTATGGATGGCAGCCACCACTCAGTGGAAATCAATAGTTGCCATATGAAATTGGGTCCAAACTTGCCAGATCTTTTGTTATTGCAAAATTAAATGTCTGATTTATTTGTGAAATCTCTTGACTTTTACATGTTGGCACAACTTTGAAAAATAAACAACAAAATCCCAAATACTCACACAAGCCAAACAAAACATGTTTTCTGGAGATAATTGTTCTGTGAATTGCCATTTTCCATCTGTGTGGAAGGTAGAGAGCAGGAGTCATCGGAGAGCACCATTTAGCAGTGTTGGTGTGGGTGGAGGGGGCTGTTCCTCTTGGGAGAAGGAGTTCACCTTACTGAGTGGACTTGAACTTTGCTGTCCTGTTTTGAAGCTTGTTGTAGGCCATTAGCATACCAGAAAATCCTTATAGATTTCATCTTGGCCCTCCACTGCTGAAATATGAAGACTTTTCTGTAAAACATGGGGGAAATTCAGAGATAAAGGCCCAGGATAAAGGATGAAAAGAGAATTTTATCTGCTTCCACCACCCTGGAAGCAGAGCGCTGTCTTTTCTGTCTCACTTAGGCCCATGCTTTCTTTCCTTCACATCATGTCTGCTGCCGCATCTCACTGTATGATCCAAGCAGACGCCTCTAGTAACAGCAGCCCTTCCTCTGCTTTCCAAATGACTCCCATTATTTTTAAAGCCTGTTACACTCTCTCCATTCCTGTCCAAATATAAAAGTAACTTTTAATCTTCTGACAAGCATCACAACCCTATCTTGTATAAACCTGTATCATTGTAATTAGAGACTGTATTAATCTTACAAATAAAATCCTTCAAAAATATGCAAACAATAGAAAATGCCTAAGCACAATTTATTTTTGCAAACATTTAGGTGTGTAGGTAATTTTACTTTGTAGTGGTTCTTGTTTAAAATTGGTTGCTTACAACTGTTTGAGAAAATTGGTCTCTATAAATATCAAAATCAAAAATTAATGAGCTCAAGAAGATTCTAGAAGAATGTTTAAATCTGTCTATATAAAAGATATCTTCTCACTGTTTAATCTATTGTCTGTTCCTTATCCAAGAGATGCAATGATATTTCATTTTAAAAATGATAAGATTAAATTAAAAGATTAGATATTATTGTTATTAATTTTGTGACCTAGTCACAATCTAGATTTGCAGAGCTTCCATTTTTGGTTGAATTTTTATTTGTTTTAGTTGAGGGAGTCAAAATAATAAAGTGTTTGAACCTAAAGATAAGTGATTTATTTAAAAATGTTCATAAAACATTACATGGCATCTTATTGTCAGCATGATTAAGTTTGTATTTCTTTTCACACACTCAACACATTAAATTGGAAAATCTCTAGGACATAGGAAGTTTGTGGAACAATTGAAAATAACTGTATTTCAGAACTGAAATGTTCTTCGCTGGTCAGTAAGTTTCTCTCCACTTAATCACATTATATCAAAAAAGTCAAGAAATTAACTCCAGAAGGTAATAGCACTCTGAGTCCAACAACAGGTAGTGCAAAGTATAGTGAGTTGCTACTCGGGGGTCTTGCAAACTGGTTATGTGGGTATTGAATGATCTTTGTACAGTAAGAAGCATTTTAGGGCCAGGGATTTAGCTTAGTGGTTCTGGCACCTGTCTTGCAAGCGCAAGGACCCAGGTTCGATCCTCGGTAACCACATACCATACTGGACATGGAGACTCACACCCAGCAGCAACCAGTACCATATATCACAGTGCCAGGAATGGTGGCTCACGCCTGTAATCCCAGCACTCGGGAGGCAGAGGCAGAAGGAATGCTGTGATGTGAGTTTGAGGCTGAGCTCAGGGCCAGCCTGAACTACAAAGCGAGACCCTGTCTCAAAAAACGTAAAAAAAAAAAGCATTTTAAAAACTTGTATTTCTGGAAACATGGTGCTGCAGAGAGAGTATCATTAGTTTACTAGGTAATGTGCTGACCTCTTTGATTGATTTTATTGTAAACAGAATTGTTTTCTTGGTGTTAGAAATGCCATTACATTTATAGAGCAAAAGAAGAAAACAGCTATAGAAAAAAGAAGATTATCCGTGATTAACATTGACCTCTCTGAACTTTATAGTACTTCTGTCATCTAAACTGTTTCTGATTCATGTACTTAAAATTTTTTGAATTTATGACTTTCAAAGTTAAAAGATGAACGGAATGTGAGCATATTTTTGTCTTCTCCAATCCCATTTCACCAAGGAAGATTAAGTTTTATGTCCTCTTTAGCCTATTTGTTTTCATTTATATACTTTTGAAGTGTTAAAAACTCTGCTGTTTATATTTGAGTTCATTGTGAGTTGGATTATTTGTATTTCATTTCCCTGAAACCATGCAGTTTCTTTTATTTGCTGATTATGGTATGCTGTTACTAAGCCTATGAGAAGCTTCTCTGTGAAGTGCATTTTAATATTTAGATCAAACAGCGATTGGAATACATTAATGCCCAGTGGGTAAACGTGTCATTTGAAAGCAGCTGCTGCGCCTTCTCCCTGCTGCTCCAATTAACACATGCACCGCACTCTTGTCAGCAAGAGGGCTGTGCATATGGATGGAACCACTTTGCTGCTCATTATCATGATGCGAAGAGAGCCCAACGGGTTAATCAGCTTCCCCTTACAGAACAATGGCTTTTCACGAAGTTTCCCAAGCTCTGGCTGTGCTTTGAGATAAGAGGTGTCAAGATTCTGGACTAGGGTTGGCAGATAGGAAGAACTCAGTTCGGTCTCTAGTTTTGGTTCCGTCCATTGACTGTTGTGTTTCCCCGCCCTTCTATTTGAACCCCCGCCCCTGGTGATGGGGACTTCGGAGAGTGACATTCTAGTGCTGGGACTCATCTTTCCTTCGCTGAATCTCTTAAACTTTTGCTTTATTTTAAAACTATTTGAAGTTCCAAGGTCTGTCCTTAGTTGTTTGTTTTGTTTTGTTTTTTTCTCTTAGTCTTTCATTATTTCACTGAGTCTCTCCTTTTTAAAATCGCAGGTTTAATAATGTATTGAGCTAAATGAGATCTTATCAGTGTAAAGCCGTATCTCTCTTATTGTTGCCCCTCCCATGGGTGAAACCTCAGTGTCGATGGTAGCACAGAGGCAGACTGGAGGGTAGCGTGCCCTGTCCACGCTCCGGGCTGGTCATTCATGCTCCGCCGGCTTCCCTAGCAGCTGCGCTCCGCTGCGGGCTGAGCCTGGCTTCGAGGGGCAGGAGAGATGGACCGCTTCTTGGGTTTCGTCAAGCAGATACGAAGATCTAGGAGAAGAAAGGGGAAAAAGTACCGACCAGAAGAAGATTACCACGAGGGCTACGAGGATGTCTATTATTACGCCTCAGAGCATTTTCGAAGTAAGCGCTCCTCTCCTCCTCCTCTCCCGTTCCTTCTCGCAGGCTGGGGCTAACAATAAGCCTTGCGTGCGGCTTTAATCTTAAATGTGAAAGGTTTTCCAGATGGTGTTTCCTGTGAGCAGTCTGTAAGTAGTGAAGTGCTTCATTTTGCTTGATATATTGCAAGAGTAGCCATCAGATAGAATCCAAAGTGTAACTACCCAGCATCTGGACACATGGTAAATATTTTGGATGTAATTTATTGATTTGGGTTACTGTTTTAATAAGCTATTCAAAAGTGTGTTTCACAAGCCTGTATAATAGGCAGCCAGCATGTGTTCTGTTGTAGTTGTTATTTTTCCACAATTTTATGTCTGTTATGTATTTTCCCCCTTTCAAAATGGGATGGACAGCTCATTTGGGAAAAAAAAATTGTTTATGTTGAAGTTGATGCTAATGATTAAAACTATCAATGTAAGACTCCAATGCAATTATCTATGATTGATCTCAGGTGCTGTTTGTACAGAAAGTTCTAATGCCTTTCTTCAGTGCATGTTCTTAATTCTGTTATTAAATTAAGGGAACTCTTGTATTTGTTGTCAGCTAGAAGGAGTGATACCTGTAGAATAAAATAATATATCCATATGGAGACGTTTGTAAATTAGCTTATACATGGCTAGGAACTAGGATTTTTCTTGTACCTGTCACTGTTCTAAGTTTCTGGTGAGGTTAGACAGGTCCTAATAGACTTGAAAGCCCAGCACTGCCTCTGGCTGCAGAGAAAAAGCAGCTCTGTGCTGAGATGACTGAGCTTATGTTCCTCAGACAGGGGTAAGGACATGACAGTTACTTATGATGGACATTCTGAAACTTATTTTTATCTTTTTAAATGAGTGTCCTTGTCAATCTGCTTCAATCTCAATTTTCTTTGCTTTTTGATGTCTAATCATGAATATATCCCACTTAAAACTTCTCAGCATTAAATAGTAAACAATTTAGATCCCAATTTGTGTGGCATTGGAAGCCATGAGAATTAGTTCTAAATGCCAGAAGTTCTGCTGTGATTGATGGAGAACAAGGCTTGAAAATTTGGACAAGGGTTGAAAATGGTAGCAATAACACAATAATGCAAAACCATAAGGCATTGATATTGGCTGTGTTACTTTTACAGAGTAGTCTCCAAGCTTCAGATTTTCCTCTTTATAATTCCTCTACATGAATAATCTGTTCTAATGTAGTGAGTCTGCCTTCTAAATTTAGCTTCTATAATGTATTCTTGAATTTAACTAAAATTTGTCACATCAAAGAATACTGTCAGCTTGCATGAGTAATTCTGAATACTTAGAAAGCGAATAGAAGAAGCTAACGATCTTTGAGTTGGGTAGGTATTCATTGTACAAATCTCTTGCAATCAGCATATAGTAAGCCACATTTACACATCTCCTGATATGTATCATAATGTATATATGATGTACAAAAGTAGAATCAAACAAAAATCTCCCCAAAGCCTATATTCTACTAGTTTTGGTAAGAATTTTAAGAATGAAAGAAATGCTCTTAAGTTTATTAAGTGTACCTGCAAGGAAGAAGGTTAGAGAGGTAACCAAGAAATATCCTCAAAATAGAGTTTTAAAAATATTGCAGCTAAGATAGTAGTCATCAAGTGCAGTGACACAAAGAGTATTGTGTCCTATGAGATTTGTCAAGGTCGTACTATAAGTAAAATATTAACCATCAAAAGATATTTGCATGAGATGTGGATAGACCTCTATGATTACAGGAAGTGTTCATTATGCAGTGTGGTCCATAACTTTGTGAACTTAGATGGAGATTGAGTCCCCAGCTTCCAACTGCTATGTAACAAACAAAATATGTCACAATGGACTCAGGAATTTGGGATTTAGCATTTCATCAAATGTCACATAGCCAGACTTTAAAAAGACACGTGATATAATAACTACCCAACATATTTCTTTGGCTTTAGTTTAAGAGCCCATCTGAATTCAAGTGGGGAGTGATCCACTTCTATTTTACAGCTATAGAAATGTATCAGAGGAAGACTCGTCCTTCAAGCCAATCTTCTCAAATGGTAATATGGTAGAATTTAATTAAATCAATGATATATCTATTTTAATGATCTGTGTCAAAACTTGAAAGTTGGTGCTTTATGTATTCTCTTAATGTGACTTAGAAACTCTACCTTAAAGTAGGGCTCAAAAGTTGGTGGAATTTACAGATTATGTTTCCTTCTTCTTTTTTACTTTCTTAGTTTTTTAAACTTCATTTTCATTGCTTCTTTTTCTGTACATAATGAATAATTACATTCCTCATGGCAAGCTAGTATGCATACATTAATGGTGCTGTTGACTATGCCAGGAGTGTCATTCTTCTTCTTCTTCCACAGTCCCAGCTTGTTTCTTGAAACTTAGCTCTGCTTTGTCACTTTTTCTATTGTTTGATATCACCATGAGGATTTTACGTATTTGAGAAGGAAAGACGGCTCTAGTAAGAATTTCCCAGAGGATCCTTTATAAATATGAGCTCTCATACATCCTGAAGTATTTACTGATATTTAACCTAATCATAAGTGATGTCTCTTCTGTCATGGGCTCTGATTTAGGATTTCACCATCTTTTATTCATTTTAAATACAATATTATTCATCTTAAATGCTAAAGCCTGAATTCAAATGTCAGAAGGCTCAGATCCTGTAAAAGAGATGTTTTAAACTGGATGAATTTTCAACAAATCTGTCAAAACTGGGCTTTGGCAGTGATGATGATGGGGACAGATTAATTTTAAAAATCTCTCGACTTGATATTGAATTGATGTATGTAGATGTACACAAGATAGGTACATTTGATTTTTTTTAAAAAATCATCCATCTCTTCTTTTATAATTCTAGAGTTAGAGATTAAGTAAACTAGACAGGTGCTTTGGGCAAAATCAGATATTTTTCATCTTCAATTTCCTAAAATGTGATGTAAGGTATCTTTATTTATAAATATTTTTCTAAATGCAGGACTATATTTTAAGTATTGCTTCATTCCTAAAACTGTTCAGGTAAAGGTATCAGTACATATTTGAGTTTCTTTGCTTTTGAGAGACTTCCCCGTGTTGCCAGGCTGGCCTCCAACTCCTGAGCTGAACTCTCCCCCCACTCTGTCTGAGTAGCAGGGACTACATCCAGGCTCAGCCCCACACCCAGCTTCCCGTTATGGTGTTGACCAAATGATGTAACCTCCAATTTAAACTGAAACATTCACCTGCTGTCGGGAGGGAACTCATTGTCTGACAGCAGTTTTTAGCAGGTGGATTCCTGTTACCTTAAGAGCCTAATCTAGCACTGACTAGGAAGGAATTTGATAAACTCAATGAGTTTGATAAACCTAAGAGTTTGATAAACCTAAGAAATTAGGTTGCTGCTTAATCACAAGCCATATTTTTAATCTAACTGTGTCCACCAAGAAAAGTCATTTATTCTTGAGATTCCTACAGGGGTGATTTGTTTATTATTTTTCTTTAAGAAAAACTTGAATTGATATAAAACTACCATAAAACCTGAAAAAAAATTGGAAAAGGATCCTAAAATAAAATTTTATTATGTTTACTTTTTAAAAAATTTTCTTTAAGCCAAATTATGTTACAGAAATTTTTAAAGGCTCTGAAAGATCATAATTTATTTAACTTTTTCCCCAAATAAAAGATCTGTCCATATTGTTGTATGTATTTTTATTTAACCACATCGGACAGTATTCAAGGCATAAAGCAGTTAATATGTATTTTACAGAGAGTCTCCTAGAGCTGTTCTTGACCTACCACTGTTCATGCAGTTGAATTACTTGAAAAAGGAGAGTTTATTTATCTCTCTCCTGTGGCCCTGGCACCTTTTCACACCTTAACAGCATTGCATTAGGCATGGGGTTCCTGAGTTGAGACTACTGTCTTGGCTTTCATCCTGACTCACCCCTGCAGGAGAAAAGCTGTGTGGAGAAGCTGCTCAGGGAAGCCATTAAAGATTTCTTAATTCCAGGGAGACCAGAGGTGTGGGGGTGGGGATCATGACTGTGCTTTAGACCACTGGAAGAAAGACCATTTGTATTTACTAATTATGTTATTGGTAACTTTGTTATTGTTTTCCTATTCCTATAGATCTTAGCAACAATCGTAACACAGGTGTGTTTCTGTATATAAAAACATTATTACTCTAAATTTTATACTTTTAAAATCCTCTGAGTGCATTTCAGCCTATACAGTGCCTTCAGTGTGCAAACTACATTGTAGAGGAATTCTTCAGTTTCTTTTAGACAGAAAAATATTAGTGTATAGTGTTCTTAGAGAAAAACAATTGGTGGTGGATGTTTGTGATGCAAGAATATTTAGGCACTGGAGTGGATAATTAACTCATTTCTTCCTACTAGATTCTTTTTTTACCTTTTTTTTTCAGACAGGGTCTCACTTTGTAGTTCAGGCTGGCCCTGAGCTCAGCTTCAAACTCACATCACAACAATCCTCCTGCCTCTGCCTCCTGAGTGCTGGGATTACAGGTGTGAGCCACCACGCCCGGCACTGTGATATGTGGTACTGATTGAAGTTGGGCGTGAGTCTACACTCTCAGTATTGTATGTGGCTACCAGGGAATTGAACCCGGGTCCTTGCGCTTGTAAGACAGACACTGGAACCACTGAGCTAAATCCCTGGCCCTAACTAGATTCTTAAAAATCATGTAACTAGATTCTTTCTGCATTAGGGGACTGAGACCTTGTTAGGATTCTCTTTCATGGTGAGTGTACGAGAGGGTAGAATGAGATCTTTCACATCTATTTTGGGAAGATGGTGGATGCTGGTGGTAAAATGTGTATGAGCTAAATGCACATATAAAGAGGCCATTGCCCTTATCAGTTTGATGGGTAAAGAGAGGAAGAAGTGGAGAAGGGGAAACAGGACAGAAAAAAGACACATTTCATAGGATGTCCCTACTTCTCTAATGCTTAGTCAGTTGCCATGCATTTCTTTGTTAAAAACAGTGATCATTGAGTTGACAGCTCTTAGATGTGAGATCCTAGGTGAGTCAACCCTCTGCTGCACTTAACTTGACCCAAGGAATCCCAAAGAACTTAAAGAAACATGACATACAAGACAAATTTGCTTTGTTTTTCTTTTATGAGAATTACTTTTAAAGTTCATTTGTTAAAAATTAGTGGTTTTTTTCTTTGAGGTATTTTGTATCACCAACTTTATTATACTGACTTTTAATAGCTAATTTTTGTCCATGGCATAATTTAAAGGAGTATTAAAGTTGAAATGGACCTTAGAATCTACTTTGCCAAACTGATTATTTCTTAGATAAAAATGAAACAAAATTAAACTACCCAGAGGTCAAAGACTCATGCAAGCTGTTTGATTCCTATGGAGCTGGATCTAGCAGCCAGACCTCACTCGGTCTGGTTCTGCCCCCATCATCATACATGTATTCTTAGAGCTTTCTGAGAACCCTGCTGGTAGTGCTGACACTCCAAGGTTCATCTGCATGTGGAGTACAGTTGTTATTTTACCTGTGAAATGGTTTTATTATATTGAACATTGGATCATCTTATGTTAAGCTCTTAAAGAAAACTAACTTAATACTGTAAAGCTAAATTAACATAATGTCTTATTTACTGATTTTGTAATGATTTTTTAAAGGCCCTACTAATATTTTATATTACCTCTGTTTGTGCAGTGTTTTGCACATACAACTGCTTTTTTCAGTGAGTATCTTTCCTGAGGTCTTAAATAGCACACTTTTGTTGGAGAATATTAGAACTAGGACTAACTTCGAAGCTCAGTCAGTGAAGCCTGCAATCTGGCATAGCAAGTGCTTCCTCAGTATCCCCTCTATGTGGGCATCTAGCTTTTGTTAAAAACCTTCCAGCATGAACACATTCATTCCAAGCAAGGCAAGTCACAGAACAAATTTACATGTCTTTTAAACAAGTTCCATGTTGTAGGTTAAGCTACTGGTGCATTCTAGCACAAACATCATAAGGCAAAAATCTACATCTTGACCCAAATAAATACAGACTGTATTGAATTTCTGCACACCAAGATTTCATGTCTCCTGTCTACTCACATTACTCTTTCACGATGTAGATTTGGCATATGGAGGTGGGTAATTTCTTCAGTGCTATTTTTATCTTGACTATACAAACCCAGAAGATCTCTGTATTGGGCCCACATCCATTGCGATTAATTTTTCCTTTTTCTTTTTATGAATTTCTAAAAGATCATCCTACTTTCCACTGATTTTGTGAAAAGTACATGTTAGTCTGTATTCGTAGTGTAGTAGGCATCTATTTGCCCTGGGAAGTCACCTCCCTGCCCTGCCCTGCCCTGCACTGGCATACTGATACTCATATTGAAAATGTTCCCTTTTCACTCCAACTCTGTCTCTGTTGATTTATAAAAGTCATAGTAATTATATCTTGCCATTGCCTAGCCTGTGGCAGTTTGCATGGTAATGAACATATATATATATGGGTCTGTTACAGTGCTCCCTAAGAGGTGTGTATTTACCCAATGGGAGACCCCACAGTGTATGGGCACTTATTCAGAGGATGTCTCCAGGGCTACCCATACTGAATCCTCAGGCTCAGAAAGGGACTAGAACCAGGTTGAAAGCTCAGATTGGTTAGTTTCTGGTCTAGTAACCTGGATAATATTTAACTTTTTGACATTGTGATTATAATTATTTGATAGAAATAAATGCCAGAGATGAACACTAGATTTTTGTTTGTTTGTTTGTTTGTTTGTTTGTTTTTTGAGACAGGGTCTCGCTTTGTAGTTCAGGCTTGCCCTGAGCTCAGCCTCAAACTCACATCACAGCAATCCTCCTGCCTCTGCCTCCCCAGTGCTGGGATTACAGGTGTGAGCCACCACACCCAGCACTGTGGAATGTAGTACTGATTGCTGCTGGGGTGAGTCTCCACACCCAGTATTGTTATGTGGTTACCGGGGATTGAACCTGGGCCCTTGCACTTACAAGACAGGTGCTGGAACCACTGAGCTAAATCCCCGGCCCAACACTAGATTTTTTTCCTGTGAGGTTTCTAACTCCAATAATATAATTTTGGTAATAGGATGAAGGGCGTGAGACTCCTGGTCCAGATGCCACTTCAGCATCTGACATGTAGAAGGTGGCACTGCAGGCCAGGAACAGGACTGACTGTCATCTAGTCAGTGAGCAGAGTCTCCTAAGGCAGCACGTGCCCATGCAGCTGGAAGAAGGGGAGCGTGACTGGCTGGATTTGAGCAGAAGACATTTCCCTTAGCATTACCCGTGTGTGTTAACACTCTGCTCCCACTTCCTGCTCACGGTTAACCCTTACTGTGGAGGGGAGCACACCATTTGTCCATGCACCTTGGTCCCACAGGGAATCATGCCCAGTGGTTTTCAATATGTGATAGATCATCTGCCTTTCTTATTTGAAGTGAATTCTATTCTCCTGCTTCAAATATTATGTAATCTTAGAGCCAAATACTTTTCTGAAACATTCAGCCATACTACCTAACTTTGTGCATTTGAGGATTTAAACTGAATACCAGCAGTTAGGTCTATAGGTATATGGACATTTAGTTGAATTTCACTGGACATACCAAGCCTTTGAATCTCTCTGTCCTAGAAACTATTTGAGTTGATTTCAAAATATTACGGAGCTAATAAGTAAGTAAGTTATTCATAATATGTAATATTTTAAGTGACAAAAATCAAATTATCAGATTTTCTTTTTTACTCTTATTTATTTATTTTGAGACAGGTCTCATTTTGTAGTTTGAGCTGGCCATGAACTCAATGCATATTCCAGATTGGCCTGAAACTCATACTGATCCTCCTACCTCTGCCTCTCATGTGCTGGGATTACAGGTGTGACCACCACTCCTGGCTCTTCTTTACTCCTTTATCCTGTCAAGAATAGGACAGTTGAGTTTATAATTAGTAAACTTTCATTTTTAACTTCAGCAAATAGAAATTAAACATCCCTAATCCAAAAGTGCACAATCTAAAATGCTCCAAAATCTGAAATTAACATTCCATACCTGACCTTGTGTGACAGAGTTGCATTCACACCATAGGCATACTAAAAGTTTTGTGTTAAATTGCTTCTAGCCTATCTGTATCAGGCATATTAGAAATCTTAATTGAATTTAATGTTTAGAGTTGTATCCCAACCTCAAGATACCTCATTTTATATATACAGAAATATTCTAATTTATTTTTAAAACTCCCAAATCAAAAACCTTTCTGGCCCTAAGCATTAGGAGAGGAGTGAGTCCACAGGTGTGTGACACTGCACTTGAGAGACTTTGTTCTAGATGATACAGATGCAATTATCCAGGAGGCAGCAAAGGTTCCTGCCTTAGTGGGACCACCCAGCTCACAGGGAAATGGAAAACAAAACCAATGGGTGAGGGCAGCAAAGAAAATCAGGTCCAAGTTTTAGGAGTAAACATCACCTGTTGTGAGAAGAGTGTTTTAGCTGAATTGCTCCATCTCAGAGAAGATGTTAGATGATGCTGGGTGAAAAGATGGACTGCTGGCAGCCAGTGCCACCTCAGCTGCACTGGGACCGGAGCCTGCCGGCCTCCAGGCCCATGCGAGAAGCACGCCCAGGGACTCAGTAAAATAGTGGGCGGAGCCAGGTAAGCCATCGCCAATGCCATCTTAGCTGCACCAGGGCCAGAGCCAACTGGCCCCAAGGCCCACACTGGAAGGGCACCCAGGGACTCGGTATAGGAACGGGCATTGTTGCGGAAACCTCAGCCAGTGTCATCGCAGCCAAGCAGGCACTAGCTCCTGATTTTCTCCACATCAACTGCACAAGCACATCCAGGGACTCTGTATTGACTGTAGAAGAACAGCCCAGGAAACTGATATTTTAAGGGGCCTAAATATTAGGAGGAAAGAGGCTTTCAATACACATCGCCAGACAACAGGGCAGGTACAAAGCCAAAAACAACAGCAACAACAAAAACTCAGAGATGAGGAAACACTCAAAGTCTCAGATGCAAAGATCCTCACCCCAAGGTAACACAGAGAGAAGGGAAACAGAGAAGTTTGAATGCCAGTCTCTAGGGTTCTCAGAAATGGTAACCAAAGCAGATCTAGTAAAATGGAAATCAGAACTGATCTCTGAGATGAAAGCAGAGATATTGGACACAGTTAACACTATGATTAATAAAGCTAAGAGGAAATCAAGGAGTTGATAGAATCCAAGATAGCAAAAGCAATGGAACCTTTTAAACACTTACAAGCAGAGGTCCAGGAAATCAAGGAAGAAAGTGAAAGTTTATGCAATAGAATGACTATGGCAGAAGACTGAATTTCAGACCTAGAAGACAGGATCTCAGCTAATGAACAGGAAAGGTATAATTTATGGAAAATGGCAAGGGAGAATGAGAAATCAGTCCAATGACTCCTAGATGATTCAAAGAAGAATAACATAAGATTGATTGGAGTCACCGAGGAAGCAAGAGACAATACAAAAGACATTAAAAAGCTATTCACAGAGATAACAGCAGAAAACTTCACAGGAAAAGAAAAAGAATTGGACGTACAACTATATGAAGCATACAGAACTCCACATGCCTATAACATGAAAAAAATCTATGCCTAGGCATATAATTATAAAAGTTACAGATGTACAAAAAAAGAATGAAATACTGAAAACATCCAGAGAAAAGAAAACAATTACATACCAAGGGAAAGTCGTCAGGATCACAAACTTTTCAACTCAAACACTCAGTACAAGAGAGCCTGGAGTGAAGTGTTTCAAAGCCCTAAAAGAAAACACCATCCAACCCAGACTGATGTATCCTGCAAAATTGTCTTTCAAAATTGATGGGGAAATAAGAAACTTCTATGACAAAGAACACCTGAAAAACTTCACAAATTCGAAACCTGTGCTCCAAAACATTCTAAAGAATATCTTGGAGGAAAATTACAAATCGAGGAGACCTAACAGAGTCAACCCATGGGGCCAAACAAGAAACTGATGGGAAAAAAGCAAAAGTAGAATAACAAAGCCAAGAACAGGAAAACATGACAGCACTAAATATGCCTATATCAGTCATAACCATTAATGTCAATGGACTCAGTGTGCCAATTAAGAAATACAGACTGGCAGAATGGATCAAGAAGCAAGATCCTTCAATCTGCTGCATACAAGAAATACACCTAATTCAGAAAGAAACTCATGGACTGAAAGTAAAGGGTTGGAAAACAATACTCCATGCGACAGGAAACAACAAAAAAAGCAGGAGTGGCGATCTTTTTTTTTTTTTTTTTTTTTTAAGGTTTTTGGAGACAGGGTCTCGCTTTGTGGTTCAGGCTGGCCCTCAGCTCAGCCTCCAACTCACATCACAATCCTCCTGCCTCTGCCTCCCGAGTGCTGGGATTACAGGTGTGAGCCACCACGCCCGGCACTGTGGTATGTGGTACTGGTTGCTGCTGGGTGTGGGTCTCCACACCCAGTATTGTTATGTGGTTACCG
>PVIR01038265.1:0-14642 GCA_004026965.1 Petromus typicus
AAGGGGACGGGAGCCGGGAAAGGAATAAAATGATCAGAGTGTGATGTGTATATCATCCCACAAACATATGTTTTTTCAAATAAAATTTGTAAACAAAAATTTTAAAAAGCAGTAACTAAAAAACAAACTTTTAAAAGAAAAGGGAAAAGGTGAGTAGGGGAAAGTAAAAGGGAAAGAAAAAATTTGATAGAGAAAAGGAAACAAAGCTTATGTATATAGTGGGTGGGGTTGTAGGGGGGGCCAGTGGAATGGGGAAATGAAAATCCAGGCAAGATGTGTCATGTACAGGTACAAGTTCTCAATGTTCAATGTGATCATACTGTATGTATAAAATGTACCAATAAAATCAATTTTTAAAAATCTGAAAAGAAAATACATGGTCATAGATGAGTTTAGTAAAGTGTTGCCTGGTCATAAATTTTAATGTCACCAGTGTGCAGGAACTCATCCTGAATGAATGTGAACTTGTCCTGATGGTCAGATGTAGCTGAAGGAGTTGTTAAGGAGAGTTGAATGGAGGCAGAGAACAAGGAGCCGATCCCATCAGAGCAATGTGTAGGCAAAAGGCTCCGGGAGAGCGGCGGGACTGGGAAAAATCACAGCAATTGTGGAAGGAGCACACTTAGCTTCTTCAACTCAGAACCCATTTCTGTTTCCCTCACATCTTTCTCAGGGTTTCTTACGAGAAAAAAACAGTTCAGTTCTGTTGAAGATTTCATGGCATGCTGCTCAGAGAAGGAGGGAAAGTACCTGAATGTGGTTCTTCAAACTTGTAAACCCAGCATTCTGGCAAGATGAGGGACAAAGATCTTAAGTTTTAGCCCAGTCTGGGCAATGGAGCTACTTAGTATCAAAAGTAAGAAAAAAAAAAAAAAAAAGGAGGGTGGCAAAGGCCCTGGATTTAGCACCTACCTTCACTGAAGCAATGGCAGGAAAGCCTTTCCATCTGTCAGCAAGGAAGCAGCCAGGGGCTCACACAGTAAAAAAGAAGAATAGTGAGGATTCCATTTGCAATAAGAATTTACAAACTCAATCCCACCGACTCTTCTGCCTCACCCACTTGTGCAACCACTGTGGAGACCAGTTTGGAGATTTCTCAAAAAACTAGGATTAGAGGTCTCATTCGACCTTGCTGTTCTTGTGCTAGGTATATACACAAAAGAATTGAAAGATTCATATCACAGCGACATATGCTCACCCATGTTTATAACAGCTCAGTTTGTAATAGCTATATCTTGGAAACAACTCAAATGTCCATCAGCTGGAGATTAGATAAGGAAGATGTGATTCTTTTATAGAACGGAGTATTACTCTGTCCTTAAGAATGAGAAGACTGAGTCATTCATACTCAAATGGATGTACCTTCAGGATATCCTCGTAAGTGAAATAAATAGGTCACAGATGTGTAAATATTGTATTTTTCTCTGGTATGAGAAAATGAAGATATAAATGAGTTCTAGAATATATAGTAGATATTATGAAATAGAAAATATTTCAAAGGAAATGAGTTGTAGTAGTAATGAGGGGAAAAACAATGGGATAGTAATTTAAAAAGGAAACAAATCTTATGTATATAGGGGGTGGGAGTTGTAGAATGGTAGAGGAATGGGAAATAATGAAAATTAAGATGTGTTATATCATATACTGGTACAGATCCCATTGCTGAATGTGACTATGATGTGTATACATAATGTACCAATAAAGATTCTAATTAAAAAATAATATACAAACTGTTTTTTACACATGAAAACTTCTCCCTAAATTATCAGGATTATCACAAAAGAAAAATCTTGAAAATAGATTCCATTTTCTGAGAAAATAATGTCCTTTAGCTATTGTTTTCAAAATTATACATTTGTACTAATTGGCAGTAAATTTTGCAAGGTAACTATGCGTAGCAAAACCTTGTACTACAGTTGGCACATAACAGATGATCAATATGTCTCATTCCAAAAAGTCAAGTTATTCATCAATTTCCCTTTAAAGTGTGGATTTCCTAACTGTATTCCATTATTACACAATTTCCTTGTTTCTAGAATATCTCTGTTCAATATCCCATTGATATTTCTTAGCATGCAACCTGCTGCTAGTGAGAAGGGCCACACACTGAGCCTACTTCAGTTCTACAGCCCTCAGTGTGTTTTCTAATCAAAATCTGGCCCATATGCCAACCAGATAAAGCTGGTGTAGAGCCTGCTAGAAATGAAGATTCTGTCATACACTCTACAACTCAGGGCAATGGGAAAAAAATGAGGTATTTTTAATAATATTTATTAAATTAGGTTTAGTCACTTTTGTTACTCATTGGGAAAGTTGATATTTATAGTATATTTATAAATAAAATAAAATAAATAAATTATTTTTATCTGGAAATAGTATAGGTCAAATATTGTGATCAGAAAATCAATAATGATAATGACTACAGAGATCAAAAATGTTCTTTCTTTCTTTCCTTTTCCAATAATATTTTATATGCTTGACTATTGGAAATAATATTTGTGTTATATATTTTCAAACACAGAAGTCAAAGGCTAATAGATTTTCTCCATGTTAAGCTTTTTGTCCAGACTAGATTTGCTAAATGGTTGAGATTTCAAATGGAAAACATAGTGTACATTTCACCTGTACAGATTTATTTTCATTTGTATTTGTATTTTTAGAGTATTATTTTCTTATTCCCTTAAAACTACACACTTTCATTAACTGACATGTGTACGGATCACTAGAAGGGAGAAAGAGAAGCATAGCCCTGTTTACATTGTTTTCATATGAAATCTGCCGATTTTTCCACTGGACTGATCATGAGAAAATTTTAACCACTACACTAACTTCTCCAAAGTGGAAAAAGTTTAAATTATTTCTTTCAAATGCTGAGATCCTTCTCTTTCTAATTCGATAGCCATGTTGATGAAAGCATTTAGGTTACATTAATCTGGCAAGTGAAATGAAGACTATAGTTGTCTGCTCCAAATCCACATATGGGCACCAAATGTGGCAGTCCAGGGAATAGGATGCAGCCAGAACTCTCATGGTGAACTCCAATTCCCCGATAGTCCCACAGTTAAAGGATTATCAACCAACAAACAACAAAGTCAGAACCTTGATGGAAAAGGCTGAGCCCGGCCTCGACTCTTGCTTTTCTGAGCAGTGGCAACCAAAGGCCAGATACTACTGCATCAACAGAGTCAGAAGCAGAAGAACCCCTAAACTGAGCTCACCTGCACCTTTATTTGGTAACCAGCCTTCAACCAACCATCCCAGCGTACATAGATAGGGCAGACCCACAATAATCCCAGTAGTTGAAGATTACATAGGGCAGGGCAGACATCCTTAATCCAAGTAAATCCCAAGGCTATTAATCTTAGTGCAGTAACCCTTGTAGTTTAAGATCTCACAAGAGGAGGCAGATGTCCTCAGTAATCCCAGTAGGTGACCGCAAGGCAGGGCAGACATGCTCAAATCCAACTAAGTAAATCCCAGTCAGTAAAATTTAAATCTGAGTAATTTATCTGTGGTTCCCAACAAAGACTTGCCCAAATGGCTCATCAGGTACTGGTTCAAATTTAACATCCCTGTTTGGGGGAAAAAAAAAAATTGCAATCTTATAGTGTTCACAATAAAGAAATCATTTCAGGTAAAAGGAAGATTTGTCACACTACCCTTGAAACCCTAAGTATTTATAAATCTATTGTCTGGTAAAATTATAATAGGGTTCATTCTAATGCCATTGATCTTAAATTTCATTACTGTTGTGCAAGACAAAGGAAATAGGTATTAACACTTCAAAATATTTTTTTTCTTAAAAGACAAATTTTCTATACAAGACAAGTTTTTAAAAGGTTTTTATAAAGCATCAACTCAAGAAATGAAACATACTATTTAAAATATATAATTAAAATAAAAACTTTCATTTTATGCAGAAGTTCTATATATATATATATGTATATATATGTTTGTGTATAGTATGTAATAATAAAAATTCTTCAGTTTTAATCTGAATAGAACACATGCAATAATTTATTGATAAAATATTTGCTAAAATATACTGTACACTAATATTGTGCTTTCCACACTGTAAAGCATTTTGATTTCAAATTGTACATTCATATTATCACTTCCATTCTGGTGAATATACAATAAATAAGTGACAGATACTATATAATTAAAATATTACAAAAGAATGAGGGAAACAAGGACAAAAAAATGAAAACAGATTAGTTAGGAAACAATATTCTAAGAAGCTGTGCTTGGATTAGAAGAATTTGAGATAGAATTTTACATAGTTGTTTTTTGTTGTTGTTACTGTTGTTGTTTTGAGACAGGGTCACCTTTTGTCGTTCAGGATGATCCTAAAGTCAGCCTCGAACTCAGCAATCCTCCTGCCTCTGCCTCCCGAGTGCTGGGATTACAGGAATGAACCACCACGCCCAACACTATGGTATGTGGTACTGATTGCTGGTCGGCGTGATTCTCCATGCTTGGCATTGTTGTATTGAGGATTGAATCTGGGCCCTTGAGCCTGCAAGACAGGCACCAGAACCACTGAGTTAATTCCCTGGCCCAATTTGTAAAGTTTTAAAATAAAACTAAAACATATCAAACTGGCTTCTAAGAGTTGAAGTACAGCAGAAAAATAGAGTTTGGCCATTAGACTTACTGTTTAATTAGAAAACTAAATCTGCTTTAATCAACGTGGTCATAAAAGTAACTTCTTCTTTTTTTTAAATCTTTATTGGTACATTAAATATACACATCATGATTACACTCCATAATGGTGATTTGTACCAGTATAAGACACATCTTAATTCTCATTTTTCCCCCTAGCCCTACCCAACCTACCACCCCCACAAGTAACCTCTTCTTTACCTTAATACTATATTTTGATTTGGTTATGGGATTTCATAAGTAAGTCACAATTTATCTGCTAAATAATGCAATTTTTCTATCCATTAGTGGGTTTTTTGAATTTTAACCACTAATTGTTTTTAGATGGAGGTAGTAATATAAAATGATTCATTAATGGAAGAAATTTAAATGAAAAATCAGAGAGAATCCACAAACATAGAAGAGAAGTTAACAAATAAAGCCTGGGAAACTACCAGAAGTCCTAGTTTGTTCCTGCAGGAGTCCTCCTTACCAGAGTACCAGGGTTATTCAAAAACTCCATCACTTTTTCCATCTTTGCATTGTTTTCTCAAAATTGAGGATCCCAGGGGAAAAGTTTGATTATATATTCCTTTGCACTGTTGGAGTTATAAGAGAAAACACTTGTTAAAGAAACTGCCAAGGATCTTTTTCACTGCGTGGTGAGAGCCAATATATATCTTAAATTACAGTCAAACTGTCGCGGCATGAAATAGGAAAGAAATAATTTCCTAAAAGAAGATGGATGCTGGGAAACTGCAACCTAAAAATACCCATAAAGTAACAGAAATGTTTACCTGCTAGCTTCACCTCAGAAACTCTATGCTTTTATTTCCAGTGTTCATTTGCAGATATTTATTTTATTTCATACATGCAGGGGAATTTAGCAGACCATATCCCATAGAAAGTGGAACATAAAATGGCTCAATGTACATTGAAAATGAAGTTGCTGTCAATGGGTGAAAGTTCTCAGTTACATTTGTAACATGTATGGAATGCTCTTCCCTAATTTTTATATATGACCAGTGATTACTATAAAATTACTTGGCCATTGATGATTACTCAATAATTTCCTTTACTAAGGAGTTACTTTCTTGGGTTATTCTTATTTTGTCTTCTTTGTTTTCTACCTGTCATTTTATTTCACTTTTTACATTAAAATATATAATAGGACTAGGTAGTCCTATTTAGCTTTTCAGCTTTAACATACCAGTTAAACTTTGAATTCTTTTTGCAAATGTTAAAGTATTATATTATCATGTGAGGGATTAAAATAACAAAGAAAAAAAAGGACATATATTTCTTTGCTATATTTGTTTTTAAGACATACCTGAATAGCCATTTGGAAGATACTATCAAATATAATGGACTCCTGAATGAACAATTAGCCTGACTTACAAACAACTTGGGTCACGACTAGAATTTTAGTTTTAACTTACAAAGTCTTGAAGTCCAACCTGAACGCAGGCTGCTTGTGCCTTCAGATAGTCTCTCACACAGATTTAGTCTTTAAAGAGGTCTGGAAGGGACATTTTAACCTCCTTTCATGGGCAGGGTTGAGAAATCGTGGGCCCAAATCCCCCTAAGGACATTGATCTCTGCCTGTTTATAGGAGCGAGACTTTGAAGGTTAGGTAGAGGAGCCTGAGCTGCAACTGACCAACTTGGGTTACAACCAGCCCTTGGAAATAAATTGAGTTTGCAAGTCAGGGGTCTACTGTATAAACAAATCATTTGATTATTTGTCAAAGAATGAACTCATTAAGACTATGCGTTCCCCCTTTTATGGCATGCTAGATGAAAGTTCATCATTTCTGAAACCTGAGATTCTTTTTTTTTTAATTTTCTTATCTTTTTATTTTTTTATCTTTATTGGTACATTAAATATACACATCATGATTGCACTCCATAATTGGGGATTTGAAATGAAACCTGAGATTCTGATGAGGGATTATAAGTGGATTTGTCAAGTGTGATCATTTCCATACAGCACACAGTAACTGATCAGTTTGTAAAAGTGCATTTTCAGAGAAACAGTATGAAGACAGCATAGACAGAGACAGCATTATATAGAAGTTCACAGCACCGGTTTTTACAATCTGGGTTGGAACTTAATTTGTTCCTTCTATTTGTTGTCTGACTGTAAATTTTTAAAATCTCTTCTAAGTTCTACTTCTTTGTTATGTAAACATTAAAATACAGAACTGCCTTTTGGCATTAAACATTATCAATTGATTTTTTTTTTTTTTTAGTTATCTAAAAAAAGTTATCTTGGCAGAGATAGTGATGATGATGAAGATGACAGTATAAAGGAGTCTGTTAGAACTAGAAGAATTGCTAAAAGATTGTGTCTGCCCAAAAGAAAATATATACCACAGCAAAGAGAAGCAGCAGAAATACAAGGAGAATCAGAGACCACAGTAGCACCCTTTCTCAAAAAAGTTCTTGGGCTTGGCCGTTAGTAACTGTACTTTAATGAACTTGACAAAGTTCATTTTTATTTCATCGTATTAACCTTTTTCCTCAGTCAAAACTATTAAGGCGAGAGTTAGAACTGCTGGCCCCAGGAAGCTATCAGCACAGCGCTGGACGGCTAGTCACCAAAGTCATCTGAGCAGAATACACAAGTGGTGATTTTTTTCCCCCTGGTGAATTGAACAGCATGAAATCTCAGATAGTCTTTCCTCCCATATCCAACTTCTTTAAAAATAAAATAAAGTAAAATTGTAGACTGCCTTTTTTAATGAGAGCAGAATGCTGTCCACATCACAGAATAATCCTTTTCAGGCAGGAATACTGGGTATAATTTTCTACATAAATGGAAAAAAAAAAAGTAATCTTATCTTCAGTATACTCCTCTTCTGCGTTATGCCGGTTTAGTCAGGCTAAAGCTGTTGACAGAAAATTCACCACTTGGATGAGAAGCAAAGATGAAAAGAGGTATTGCAATGGGGATGAAAAAGCTTTATATAATGAGACAAATCCCAGCACCTCTGGGAACTCATTCGGTATGGAAACCATTTCATGTTTCTTTCATTATGGGAATGATACACTGTCTATTAAAAGTATAGAAGTGAGATTGTCTAGACAGTTATTTTAATAGGGTGACTTGCTTTGAATCGTCACTTGGTTTTGCAATCCACAGCAGGCAAAACTATTTTTCTATATTGCCATGCTTCAAACAAGTCCAATCTATCATAGTATAGTGGAGTTAGCACCTCTTATTATATAAACGTGTCAGGGCATTTCAACATAAACAACACATTCTGCTCAGCTGCAAAACACTTATTCGAGGAGTCCATTTAGTTTCATAAACTTTTTCTAAGTCTCTGACACTTTAAACAAACTATGACAGGCATTTATATTGTATGCCAAACAAGAGGCATAACTCACTATATAAACTCTATCTAGTGACTATCAGCAAAAGAAAAATATATATGATAAAATAAATCTCTAGTGAAAAAAATCAGACATATTAATAATCTCTAGAAAAATATTCACTTTGCTTTGCCAGTCATCGAAGCCAGACAAAATTTAGCTCGGTCTCAGAATTTTCTTTTGATTTTAGTTTTACATGACTGTCTCCATTCAGTAGTCATGTTGTTTTGATGTTTTCCTCAGCTGATACATTTGATATGATATATTTAAACACAGATCTATATGAATAAATTCATATACCTGGCCCACAACTGAAAATAATGCACACAAAAATGTATATTTGCCAGAAATTATGAGCAGCCTTCTCCTAATAAGTAGTGTGTGTGTGTGTGTGTGTGTGTGTGTACAGTAAATAAAATAATGAGCCAGGGAACCCTGATCTAGGGTTACCTATCTGTTTTCTAAAATTATGCTTTTCTAACCCAAACTTCCTAACTGAAACATATCCTAAAGCAAAGCAATTCTGATCCCAGCACTGTGCTTTCTGGAACTGTTCCCAATTTCTCCAAACCTGGCATGTAAAAGTCTCTGCAAATGTTGACAAGAAGGGGCAGCAGCCATTCATGGAGAAGTCAAGCTTATAGGAGAAGAAACATGTATACTTTCCAGGGACTATGATTTGAAATATTGATATAGTCACATTAATTGAATTTTTGCCTTGAGAAATGATTACAAAAATGTTGCTCCAATATTAATTTGTATCTGTCTTGGATAAGATTAACATTAATTTCTTCGCCAGTCCCCATTACTCTTTTATTATTCATTAACATCTCTCTTTGCATGTGTAAGAGACCTTGATGAAGCATGTTTATTCATAGTCTAACCTTTTAAAATATTTCTAACAGCTCTCTAGCAGCCACCTTCCTGGCATGCTGAATATCTTCTTTGTTCCATTATTCAATGCTTGCCCTCTGTCCTCCACTTGAGATTCTGAACATGAATCATACTCCTCTTCCTATTACTCTCTTCGTCCCTCCAAACTGTCCTCTACAGCCCGTTCCCACAGGGGAGCTCTGTTCACAAAATACTGCAGCTGCGCGGCTCCTCTGGCACTGAGCTCAGTAGGAGTTCCACAGATCTGTGTGTAATTACTGATTTATTGTTTGGTAGTTCATTATATACTTGATGCCACATTTGGGCTCATTTACGTTTTCTTAGAGTCTGTAGAGTTTGCCTTTGACAGAGGCCCTCTAGGTGACATTTTATCTTTTCTCCGTGGATGTGAGTTCTCAGGCTTATTTTTCTGAGCAGATAAAATGGACAAAGCAGAGAAATGAGAGGGAGAAAACCAGGAGAAAAAAAGTGAAATATATGAAGTAATTATATTTTTCCAACTTGTGATATCATTATTATTTTCCTTGGGCCTTATAGGCTATATAAATACTTAAAAATGGGAAATCAAGATTTTATTTCAATCATATGTTTATTGTTAGACACCTGCCTCAAAATAAAACTTAAGGCTACATCTCACATAAAATCACAAATTAGATGGTTTGTTTGAACTGTCATTTTTTTAGTGTGGAATCTAAGTTATCTCTGCCAATGTTTGTCAAAAGATATTAAGTGACACTTATGTGTGAACTTTCTCCTGTAAAAACACTTTTCTATCATCAGTAAGAGTAATTATTTTACTAAGTTTAAAATAAGATACATATTTTCTTCTTATCATTCAAATAAAATATTTTCCCATAGCTGCTTCTACTTTATTATAAATAAGAAAAAACAACTCAATAGTGCTGATGAACATCTTGTTGGCACCAGATAGTTTACAGATATTATGCAATATTATTCTTACTATTTTTCCCATAAACTCATTGAATATAAATCTAGTTTGAAAACATGTCGCTTAACTTCAAATATATTTGAATTATGTTAGGTAGCTTGTTGTTACTAATTATTCCTCTTATTTTCTATTTTGTCTTACTGTTGAAGACTAAAGCTTCCAGTGACAAATTCCTGCAGCCAGGGTCATGTATGTCATGTACAGGGCTGTTTCACTGAGCCTGTTAGAGAGCAAGGGGACTCTGTGGGAGGACCACCTGAGGCCACGGCGAGCGAAAGGTCCTGGGTTCCTGTAACATTCGAATCTGAATCATCCGGACACTTAGTGACTTGGTGTGCAAAGTTTCATTCAAATTAATTAAATGTATTTTATTGACATCATCCCTGTCACAAAGTAGATTGTTAAAAGAGAAAACCTGAAAAACACATGTTATAATTTTCATATCGAGAAAGTGAAATTGAGCAAAATGAACTGCAGCAATCTATGAAGGTATTGAACCAGGACACATAAATAAGACAGAAGAGACCAGAGCTAATAAAGAGAAAGCTGCCCCTTTATCAGAAAGTGAGTTTGGTGTTTGGGGCAGAAACAAGGCCAGGGACACTATCAAGAAATCTCATTGTGAAAGACAGGAGAAAAACCTCAGTGAAATGAAGGACTTTCAGGCAGAGCAGCTTTGTTCTAGCTCAAAAATTCCATGTCACTAACAAATTGAATTAAGAAAACACTGGGCTAAAATCAATTTTATACACACACACACACACACACACACACCAATAATGACAATAATATTAATAGCATTGATAATATATCTTCCTAAAATCTGTGTTAACTAACTTCCTCATAATGAATTATCAGAAATAAAGGAGATAGAAATCAGTAATCAGAGTCCAAAATATTTACACACAGTGAATGCTTTTTATAATACCAATAAGCTTTCCTCGAAAATGTAATTCCAACACACATTTGCCTTTCAGTATTTTACAAGATTAGCTTTTCCTCAAATCTTTATATGTCCTTCACTGGCCATTGCTCATACTCCTCACCAATTATGTGATTTATTTTACAAAAATTGTCACACAATAATGCTTTCCTACAATATTTTTATTTCTTGGTTTGTTTTCTGGAAAGTCTTATTTCAGTTGTATGTACAGCTTTCCTTTTATCATGAGGATATTGTAATTATTGACTTATAATCAACTTTAATATCCAATAGTATAAGAATTATTACTGAACTTTCTTTTCCTGAATGATGAATTATTCTACTGCATTAATTTTTCTAGATGTTTTAGAACTAATTTTTCAGTTATATTTGAATAATTTATTGAATATTGGAAATAAAATTCTATTTTTAAAAATAAAAGGAAATAAATAGGTGTATTTTAGATAGTTTTTCTTTAAAATATCACAATTGCTCATCAAACTAAATGATTTTATTCATTTGTATATTTTATAACAAGTGTTAGAAGTCTACACTTAAAGTACTATTTTACATTTTAAAATACTGCTAGAACTTCTAAATATAGTTCTATACTTTGGAAATTTTGTTTTACACATATGAACTATTTACTCTTAACAAATGTGTTCTTAGGCACGTTATAATTTTGTTCCTGTAAATTACAGCTTTCTAAACTGTAATTTATTATGGATATTCTTTGTAAACATAGAAGAAATACTAAATTTTATATATTGTATTTTAAATACCTATTTCATTGCTCTGTTCAAAAGCTTTTCAGTGGAAAGAGTGGAATTAAGATTAAAGCAAATCTATGAATTGAAAATGAGAATTTTGTGTATTTTTCCTAATAATCGCCTTTCAGTTTTTTTCCACCTTACATCTCCTCCTCTTCACTTTCTTTTTCTTCTTTGGTTCCTTTCTTCCTTTGATTGAAACTCACCTCTACTGTGTTAGAAGGGAAAAACCTTCCTGATCATTGGGAAAACAATAGTCCCATCTCATTTCCTTCTCTTTTGGATATACATGGACTTCTAAAATGCTGAAAATGATAGCTTCTGAAGTTCAAAAATTGACTTCTACTGTTCACAAGTTGACTTTTGCTCAAAATCCTGTTTCAATAATCTAGAGTTCATCATTTTAGTACCAGGATTCTTAGACTCTCTTATATTGTACATTTACAAATGAGTACTCTTTGGGGGAAAATGTGAGACATTTGTCACAGTACTTAGAAAGCAGAACTTTTAAATGGACCTGGCAATACGTACCTGAAATTCTAGGAGTCTTCATGTAAATAGAGAACTCTGCAAAACCTAATGGTTCTGTTGCTCAGTTTCTTTGAGTAACTTTCAAATGTTTGGTGCATATTGATATACTTGCATATCATTCTTATGTAATGTTTTAGTCTTCAGACATCTCAGTTATCTGTATGCTTTCTTTCATTCTTGATCTTACATTTCTATTTCCTATATTATATTCTTTACAGTTGGGTTTAAAAGAAGTATTATTAAATTCCATGATGGATCATATTTTTCCACATTAATCCTTCTCTTTATTAAAATAACACTATATTTCTTTTTAATAATTTTTATTTTATTCAGTGCCTTTTTTAAAAAAGAACTTATATCCATTACTTTTATTAAATTGCATTAAAAATTCAATTTGTGTAATTTCTTCTTTTGAATGAGACAACTCATCTTGACTCCCTTCAAAAATATTGAATATTTACATTTATAGGTCCTATCTTACTATTTTTTCACCATTATTTTCTTAATTGTATATGTTCCTCTTTTATGTTCTCTGCCTGCTCTTTGGAATCATCTTTTCTAGTCATCTTTCATATACTTATGATGTTTCTCAGTGAAACAAAATAAATTCCTATAAATATAATCTGTATGGGGATAAGGAGAGAACAAATTACTCTGTCTTGGTCATTAGTCTTTTGTTTGGGATTTTAAAATGTTTTTAAAAGGTAAAATTTATAGTATTGATTGTATTGAGTAGTAAACACTTTGTTCTTTTTACCTAGGGTTATTTTGACAGTAATCCCAGAATGCTTCTGGAATTTCAGTGGGAATAACAGTAAATTTGTGTATTGATTTGGAAGTACATCTTGACTCTATTGGTTCTGTCCATCCAGGAACAGAAAATATCTTTCCATTTTCTGATACCTTCTTCATTCTTCTCAGAGAGCTGTATTGTATTGTTTGTTTTGTTTTGTTTTGTTTTGTTTTATTCTTCATGGAGAAGTTTTGCTTCCTTGGTTAGATTAATTCCTAAATATTTAATTTTTCATTGTGCTATTGTATTTTTTTTTCCAAATTTCTTTCTGAGTGGGCTTTTGGCATTTAATAAAAAATGTTGCTTTGTTTACTGAGATGGTTCCATTATTTTATTTCCTTGCATCTTTTACATGATGAGTCACATTTCTTGAACTGCTTCTGTTGATCCATCCTTGCCTGCTAGGATGATCACAGTTGGTCGTGATGTATACATTTTTTTGATGATTCCTTGCACTGTTTGCCAATATTTGTTGGAGATTTTAGCATCTGTATTCATTAAAGAGACTGGTCTATAGTTTTCTTTCTTGGTAGGATCCTTGTGTAATTTTGGAGTCCAAGTTATGATAGCTTCCAGGAGTGAGTCCGGGAGTACTTCTTCCTTTTCGATGTCATGAAAGAGCTTGTGGAATATTGGTAATAGAATATCTCTGAAATTTCTGTAGAATCAGGGGTGAATCTATCTGGACCCGTGCTTTTCTCACTTGTAGATGTTTAAGATTATGCTTCAGCTTCATTGCCTTCTAATGGGTTATTGAGGGATTTTAAATCTTCTTAGTTCAGTTTTGGCACTTCATATGTATCTGAAATCAATCCATTTCTTCTGAATTCTGTAATTTATTGAGATTCAAGTTCTCACAGTAGCTGTTAATAATCTATTTTTTTTGTTGTTGTTGTTTGTCAGTGTCTATTGTGATTTCACCTTTTTATTTTTAAATTGTCTGCAGTGGTATATATCAGAGCGTCCAGGATACAAATAAGTAATCCAGCTCCACAGTAACCAGTTCCTGGTAGATCGGATAGGCTAGGGAGGACCATCTGAGGATTTATGGTGTTAAGTACTCCTGGCTCACTGAAGCTTAAGAGATTTCCTTGCAATGAGTCCCCCTCTGTTTAAAATCCTCGTGGTTTCTGTAATATAACTATCTGAGGTTCTGTTTTCACTGGGACTGAACTCCTGGTGCAGTGAAGTGAAAAGAGCTATGCTCCCTGGCCTCATTAGAACAGACAGGGTCACGAAGTTGGCACAAGCAATGTGAGCTTGGAAAGAGAGCGAGCACGTGATGCTTCAGCAAGTCGTGAGGTGCTGATGGCGTGCAACTGTGTCTGGCCCAGAGCTCTTCCCACTAGCTCTTGTGCAGTCCCTTGTCCTAGTCCCTTGTCCCTATGCCACTAGAGGGAGCCCGCTGTAGGAAAGAGCCCCGGTGTCTAACCCGACAGGGGCACAGAATTCAGGACGCCTTCCCTCCAGCGAGGTGAAACTGGGCCTGCCTCGGCGGTCTTTCCTTACACCCTCGCTAGGAGGCGCTCAAACCACAGCGCGGAGATCATCCTGAAGCTGTTACATTTCCGAAAGAGGAACACAGGGGACCGGACAGGACAGGACAGGACGAATGCAGCCGCCTATAGAGCTTGCAATTTACAGCCGCTGCCCGGAGCCATGGGAGGTTATAAACCGGTTTTGATTTTCTTTCTCCCTTCCAGTTTTGATGTGTAATGTATTAAATAAAATTTATTTTCAGGGAAGAAAAAAACGAAGCAAG
>PVIR01038266.1:0-14648 GCA_004026965.1 Petromus typicus
AATTTAAATTACTTTTTCCCTGTAACCCTTCTCAGGTCGTCCTTCTGCTTGTGGATCTGTGTTTGAATTATTCACATACGCTCGTCCTAACAGGAGCTCTAAAGAAATGAGAAGGAAACATGTTCAGTCCGCCCTGTTGAATGAACTTGACGTGTTCTCTCCACAATTTCTCTTTACTTTAAAGATCAGAATCGTAAACAAAGACCGAATCCTATGTGTAAGGAAAATATGTTGTGACTCAATAGCTTGCTTTTCTTGTAATTCGAATTTCGCTGTATGAAAGATGACAAACTTCTCTGAATTTATTTTGTGCCCCTTTAACATTTTTCCCTGATTATTTCTTCTAAATCTAAATCATTGGAAGCTTTTCCCCAAGAGATATTTTAAGATTTTTTTGATTTAACTTTAATTCATTTCACTCTTTTGCCTTTTAAAGTTTATTTTGCAGTATTTTCTGTTCTTTTTTCCCTACTCCAGCTCTGTTCCTTTGTCTACATTTATGTCAAATTTTCTAAGAATGTCCTTCACAACTTAGGTGAAAGGGGCTAACTAAAACTAAAGGCAAGTAGATTTTTCGTGGGCATCTAAAGATATCTTGAATTATTTATCAAACCAGTTTTGGGCTTTAAAAGAAAGAGCTCAACAGCTGTGAGCTCTTAGAGCACTATCGCACAGATCTGAGTTGGGATTGTGCTGAGATCATGAAATGGCCTTTGCAGATGTGTGGAAGACCTGGTGCAATTTTGAGTTAGATGTTCTATTTAGAAGTAGACAATTCCCATGCATGCAAGTGAGTATTTCTGGGCATAGGAGCACATACTTCACTACCCTCCAATGTTCTGTTTTGTTTTTTCTTACTCCTTATAACACTAAGCTCATAAGGAACCATGAGGGAATATGACATCACAACAAGTAGAAAAGGAACACAACATATTCTTCTCTGTGTTGGGGATTTCTGACACCTTCCACTATATTTTGGAATAATAGTTGGACCAGAAAAAAGGGGGATTAAGTCAGAGGCCTCCTTCTGACTTGATTCTTCACTATATTATTAGTTTTTAATTGAAATCTTTATTGGTACATTACATATATACATCATGATTGCACTCCACAATGGGAATTTGTACCAGTATAAGACAACTTAATTCTCATTTTTTCCCATAGCCCTACGCACCCTACCACTCCCCCATATACAGTTTATTTCCTTTCTTTTTTCTTATAATCTCATTATTTTTCCCCCTTCACCCTATTTTTCTTTGAGTATTTTCCATTTCACAATATATAACATACAATTCTAGAACTCATTTACATCTTTATTTTCTCATACCAGAGAAAAGATGTGATATTTACCTATCTGTGACCTGTTTATTTCACTTAGAGGATATCCTCAAGGTATGTCCATTTAAATATAAATGATTCAAACTTATCATTTTTTATGGCAGAGTAGTACTCCATTCTGTAGAGGAACCACAGCTTTCTTATCCAGTCTCCAGTTGAGGGACACTTGGGTTGTTTCCAAGATTTATCTTTGTACGTACTTCCTTCCTTTTATTTTAAAATTTTTCTCCTCATTGTTCTATTCTTTTTCTTCTTCCAAATGCTCCAGTATTCTTGTTGGTTTTATTCCTCCTCCTTTTTCTGGCTCTTGGCTTTTTCCTCCTTTACTTCTTTGTTATTCCTCTGCGGTTTTTCTTATGCTGGAGTACTTGAGAACATCCTCAGAGTGTGACACTAAAGAACAGATTTCACTATCCCAAAAGCCACTGTTGTTAACACAACACAAGAGCTTAACTTAGAGTCTAAAACTATGCCTACAGAAACGTTTGGGAATCTTTCCTAGCTCCCTGGGTGACTTTTTTATTGTGCGTTCTTATTTTTTATTTTATTTTATCTAAACAGAATGGACATTCTTTGAAGTCTAATCATGATCACTGCTGATAAACTCAGTGTACCAACTTCCCAGCAGGTTATAGAATATTAGAAGATTTTTACATTTTGAAGAAGGCAACAAATCCAAAACATAATTTGGTTGAACCATTGAGAACTAACATGGAGTGGATATGTTTGTTTAGAATTTAAAATAGATGATGTGTAAATTTGGGTCATGATATAGGTTTGAATCCATGTTGTTTTGGATATGTGATTTTCAGGTCATTTAAAGTTTAAAAGTAATATTCGTGATTTCTCTCTTGCTGTGTGTCATTTTCATACTCATAAGACAAAAAAACCATGACTGTCTATTGGATGATGCCTGTCAGACGCCATCACGTATCCAGTAGGTGATGTGACCTTGTGCGCTCTACAGCTGCACCTCTGACAGAGTTTTGCAAACACAAGGACAGTAACTTCAGGATGCACCACAAGTTTTGGTTTTATATTTTTGGGTCTCAAAATTTTCAAATCAGATTCCTTTGTAGACATTTGAGCCTATGAATTGACCTATTTGGGTGTTCTTAACTTTGAGAGGTCTGAGAATTTCAGTTTTCAATAGCCTGGAATATGCTTTATGTCCCAACTTTCACTGAAGCCCACAGAAAGCTGGAAGTTGTTGTTTGTGCTGCTCACAGTGTGGTTCACATCAGGATAACCCTGCACACTCAGGGTGGAACGCCAGATCAGAAGAGAACATAAACTTCCAGTCCAGCTCTCTTGTGTAATTCTTGCCCGAATCTAATTTATTTCCATGGAAGTATCCAAAACTTCTGGCAGGCAGGAAGTGTGCCATAATACAAAGAAAGGAGATTCTTTGAAGTTTTCACAAATAGTTGATGGTGAAGACAGGACTAAGAACAGGCCACTTGCCATTCTAAGAATTGTAAATATGCTTCATTGCTCAAAAACTAAATCAGAGGTTAGGGATGAACCTAAAAATCTAAACTTAGGTTATCTGTGGGCCACTTATATTTAGATTTTACTCTCAGTTTTATTAGGGTGTCTTAAAAAAAAGTAAGAAAACAGGAAGAATGTGTCTTTTTTTCTCTTCATCATTAACGGATGCCATTGGAGTGCAAAGTTTAAGTGTGAAATTATGAACAGGAATTCTTTAATTCTTACCAGCTGAATATATATTTATTATGTGCTGACTTTTCTAAAAATCTCAAAATATTAGATATTTGTAAAATAATTTTAACCAAGCATACATCGAATAGAGCTTTGTGACTTGTATATTTCAGTGTTGTATGGATATGTGATCTCGGTATTAATGAAATCTTCCATCCGAATGTGTTTTAAGGTACGCACTATTTGGTTAATGTTTCAACAGTTAGTTACCTGTTAGGAAGTTGCATGAAACTAATTATCTCAAACAGGAGCACATTCGAGTGTGACTGCATGCTATGCGTATCTGTTGGTTTTTTTGTTTCCATATTGATAGCATCTAATTCCTTAGAGATCTTAATTTCCAAGTTCATTTAAATTTTAAAACAGTTCGGTGCATGCATGCACACACACAAACACACAAGAAATAAACAGAGCAACTAGGCGAATGTTTGAAGGAAATCGCAAATCTACAGACTTCTGACAGGGAAAAACCTAGGACACCTTCTCTCCCTATATAATGTTGGTAGAATAACGGAAAAAGTTGTATTAATACAGTATTTGTCATTATGCAGTATTTTAATATCTATATGAGTTTATTCCACTACTGTTATATGTTGTGTTTGATATATTTATTAACTTGTGGTTTTAACCACTAATATATTTCATTTAAGAGTCTGAACATGTGCTGAATAAATTGTATTTTTCTGGGGGCTGTCGTTGCCATTATGAACAGCTGAGCATGCCATCATCTCAGGCAATACCCCTGCATTCATTCTGTCTACTTAGAAATATAAAACTCAGAAGTTCAATTACATGTATGGTATATAAACTGGACATCTGTAGCCTTTAACTCAGTTGTGTTAATTTTTCAATGTGATGTAAGCCACGGTATTTTTTATTTTGCATTTATTTTTTTTTCAATATGTTCCCATTGTATGAATTGAGCTTTTTGCATACCGATTCTTGATTTGTACTTGCTTTGTAAGGTATTATTGTGATGTAACCATCATTCCTATAAAAATTATGATGTGCATTTGTCTTGTGTGTTTGTCTTCATTCCATGTCTGTCGCACACATTTTTACATGAAGGTATTTATAAGGAGTGGTAATACATAGCTGTTACTCTTTCATCCTTTCAAACAAAATAAGCATTATTATCTTATTTTCATAGTGCCTCCAGCAGATTCTCAGTAGTCACAATTTATCTTTGTATCATGTCTTATGTCATAGATTTGGTATTTTAAGTATCTTGAGACATGTTTTACACATCTAATTTCATTTCAATCTATTTTTTCTACATGGGCTTTAAATTTTCAGTAGGAATGTAATTTACTGTCATTTGTGGGGAATGCTTTGGAGCATAACATTCTCCAGTTATTGTAATGATTGTTTATTGAAAGCTAAGCACTTACAGACGTGATCTTATTTATTTCTAATCACAACGCCATGAGGCACGTGTTGAACTCACTTTTATAGACAAAGCAACTGAAAGGCAGAGGTCAATGTACTTGTCGGTGCTCATAGAATTAGAAGAACTCAAGTCTGAGTCTGTTGCGGCCCACCCTTAAACTCCTTCTCCCTTTTGACTTTCCAAAAAGTAATTAATTTGTGTTAGAATTATGGCCCTTCTTTTAGCCCTACACACCTGCATTTCCACAGGCATGGCATAATGAAGTAAAAAAATAATATAATCGAACATTAAAATATGTCTTTTCTTTTAGCCTGAAACATTTGAGCATCTTTTTACCAAGCACACAGGATCAGTGACCTTTGGCCCCCTTCTTCTGGAGCCTGAAACCATCTCAGAAGATATCAGCATCGATACGCCATGGAACAATAAAGTAGACGTGGCGCCGGCGTCTTCGGTCTCACTGCTTTTGACAGCTCCCGATCCCGGGAAGGGTTCCATCTGTCTCAGTGACCTGTGTGACAGCCCCGCCCTGTCCGACAGGGGGAGCACTGGGGTGAGCTGGGAGGAGGACAGCCTGGGGCAGCCCTCCATCAAATACGCCATGCTGGTCAGCAACTCCAAGTCCGGTGAAGCCCAGGAGGGGCAGGGACTTCCACACACTCCCGCCAGCAAGGGCTTCTCTAGCACGTGTTCGCCACTGAGAGACTCTTTCTGTAATAGCTCCTGGGAGATGGAAACACAAGCAATTTTTATATTATCAGATCAACAGCCCGACATGATTTCACCGCATATTTCGTTCTCAGAAGGATTGGACGAACTTCTGGAGCTGGAGGGACAGTTCCCTGAAGAAAACCAGACTGAGAAGTCCATCTGTTACTTAGGGGTGACCTCAGTCACAAAGAGAGAGAGCGGCGTATTTCTTCCTGAGGGGTCTGGGGTATTGTGCCCATTTCCACCCCACTGTTTATTCGCTGACATCAGGATTCTCCAGGACAGTTGCTCTCACTTGGTGGGAAATAATTTCAACTTAGGGACATCTGGCAAGAAGGCTTTTGTTCCTTACGTGCCCCAGTTTCAAACCTGTTCTATTCAGACCCGTAAGATAATGGAAAACAAGATGTGTGACCTGACCGTGTGATTCACTCCAGGGACCTTCGGGTTTGTGTTCTGGTGGCTCCAAGGGGGTGCCATAGGTTCCTTTACAGCTGTGGACGGGAGAGAGAGCACAGCCGTCAGGGCGGAGCGTGGCAGTGGGTATGCCGGAACGACGATGCCCAGCTGTCACGGCTCGGGAGCGTAGCCCCCCAAAAGAAACCGAGGGAGCCTTCGTGAGCTGAGCCATGTCAGTGGACTGTCCCACAGATGCTCTCCGTGCGCTGCTGGGGGGAGGCCCGCGTCCAGCTCAAGCACAGGGAGCACCACCTTTTGTGAACCTCAGACCTGTGCAGAAAGACCTCACCTTCTGCATTACAGCACAACTCGGAAAGAAGGTTTCACGTTAACATTTGTGAGATGCAAGTGTTGTTTCAGGGTATGTTTGTCTACCCTCGAGTTGTCTGTTTTGCACTAATTCACACACATACAAACTTATACTTAATCTACTTACCCTTGTGTATTTTTAAAGTATGTGATGTGTTTGTATTTTTGTTTACCAGACTGTGTCGTATGAAGTAGGTGTTTCATTAAATGACAAATATAGAGAAATTAGCTCTGGCCTGAGAGGTTGGTCTTCTGAGGACGGGCAGGTGAGCAGGTGGTCATCTGGCCCACCAGAGCCTCGTTCCACAGAGGGAGCTCCCTCCCTGGGTTGGCAGTGCCACAGTGTTCGCTGCCCTGTGCAGTTCTGGAGATGCAATGCCAGTTGTAACTCATCCCCACAGTACATTCAAAGGGTCACTTTGTGACCTTGTTTGATCGCCAGTTGTCAGTACCTGACTGTGACTCGCTGAGGTCTGTGCCATTCTCCATTTGCACATAAATTTCTTCACTCACTTCCTGAACATTTTCTTTTTAGGTGAACCCACCACTGTGCTGATAACTATAACTCATTTACTGCAATAATTGTACGAGGCATTGCCACTATTACATTCTTTCTGAGATGAGGAGATTGCATAATCTGTCCTGGGTCACAGAGTGAGTGGTCGATGGAAAGTTTACTTCACTATTAGAATGTTTTATTAAGTCCTGGTGAAAACTATCTGCTGTTGGGCCACAGATTTAGCTCTGTGGTTCCAGCACCTGCCTAGAAAGCACAAGGTCCTGAGTTTGATCCCCGGTAACTATATACCATGAGGTGGGAATGGTGGCTCACACCTGTAATCCCAGCACTCAGGAGGCAGAGGCGGGAGGATTGCTGTGAGTTCAAGGTTTGCCTGGGCTACAAAGTGAGTTCAGGGCCAGCCTGAACTACAAAGCAAGACCCTGTGTCAAAAACAAAACAAAACAGGGGCCGGGGATTTAGCTCAGTGGTTCCGGCGCCTGTCTTGCAAGCGCAAGGACCCGGGTTCGGTCCCCGGTTACCACATACCATACTGGGCGTGGAGACTTACGCCCAGCAGCAACCAGTACCACCTACCACAGTGCCGGGCGTGGTGGCTCACGCCTGTAATCCCAGCACTCGGGAGGCAGAGGCAGGAGGATTGTGATGTGAGTTTGAGGCTGAGCTCAGGGCCAGCCTGAACCACAAAGCGAGACCCTGTCTCAAAAAAACTTAAAAAAAAAAACAAAAAACCAAACCAAACCAAAACAAAACAATCTGCTGTTGAATGGTAGATTGGTATAAAACAGAAGAAAAATTTAGTGTCTTTTATACTTTCAAATGATAAAGATGCTCATCTTTTCCCCCAAGATTGTCTTTAAAAATAATTTAAGGGAGCAAGGAGATAAAAGACAGGCTTTGGACTTTAAAGCTTATCGTGAATTTGCAAGTTTTATTTTAAATTTAAAGACCTTTAATGACAGCAGAAGCTACTAATGAGCCTCTTTAAATCTGAACTTTATGAAAAGAAGCTCAGAAATTAATCATTTGAATTATGATTTCAAGAGCAAACCTTGTTTAAAGCTGTTATGGGTCAGGATTTGCAGGATTTTGTTCCCCATCTTGAAACTCCAAAGTTCAAAGATTAAAAAACCTGGGCATACTTCCCGAAGAGAAGCTCCTTCTGTTTGACTTCTGTGTCCCGTTCTGAGGTGACTTACAAGTTGGTAGGAGGACCCTTTTTTTTTTTTTTTTTTTGAGACAAGGTCTCGCTTTGTAGTTCAGGTGGTCCTGAGCTCAGCCTTGAACTCACAGCAATCCTTCTGCCTCTGCCTCTGCCTCCTGAGCGCTGTGATTATAAATGTGAGCCACCACACTCACAACTGGTATATGGTGCTTACTGTTGATGGGTGAGGGCCTCCATGCCCAGCATTGTTGTATGTGGTTACTGGGCCCTTGTGCTTGCAAGGCAGCCGCCAGAACCACTGACCTAAATCCTCGGCCCTACGGATCTTTTTAAACTTCTTCGAATCACAGAAGGAACTTTTGAATAACAGCAGGAACTGATGAGATTTTCAGGCCCGTGGGAGAGCCTGGGCTGACAATTAGGATTTAGGACTTTGCTGTGACATTCTTTTAAGTTCTTTCTTCATGAAAACCAGTTCTCTCCAAATGCCAAATACATGGTCCCATTCCTTTAGGAATATTGATACTAACTTCCTGGAAGGTGAAGAAAGACCCTCTGGCTGTAGGACGAGTGAATGGTGCATGCTGGGCCCACGCGGAGCTGCAAGCACGCTGGGCGAGCGTCTCAGGCCCCGGTGTCCCCAGACGCCCACGCAGAAGGGTCGCCCTCAGCGCCCTCCAGTGGTCTGCAAGAGGAAGCTCTTCCGCTTTCTCTTCCAGATGGTCAACTTGAGGTCACTTTCACAAACTCTTGTGAAACATTCATGATTGAGGATACTCATTCTCAAATTTTAAAATACAATTCAAAGTGTTCACACTACTGTCCTTAAGCTAAGTGACGTGAAAAACTGAATGTGGCCACAAAACACATGGAGAGTTATTTAAGAGTGGAGGGAAGTCATCATTCCACCTCTTGACGGCGACTGTGAAGAAATAAAGGGTTCCTGCTCCCCTGCGCACCGTGGGGCCCAGCTTCAGAGATACCACTGTCACTCACTGTGCGTGCCCTGGAGATTTTGTATTGAATGAATTATTATTATTATTATTATTTTTTAAGGTTTTTTAAGACAGGGTCTCGCTTTGTGGTTCAGGCTGGCCCTGAGCTCAGCCTCAAACTCACATCACAGCAATCCTCCTGCCTCTGGCTCCCGAGTGCTGGGATTACAGGCGTGAGCCACCACGCCCGGCACTGTGGTATGTGGTACTGGTTGCTGCTGGGGTGAGTCTTCACGCCCAGTACTGTATGTGGTTACCGGGGATCGAACCCGGGTCCTTGCGCTTGCAAGACAGGCGCCGGAACCACTGAGCTATATCCCCGGCCTGAATGAATTATTTTTATACAGAGTATCAAAGTTTATTTTAGAAAGCTTTGGAAAATATCTATTTTTCAAAATTAATTATGCTTAAGATGTATGGCATTAAGTTTAATTTCATGAGGACCTCTGACAGGTTATTTTAAATAACTGGTTTATTAAAAAAAGCTGGAGAATGAATTTGGAAGCGGTTTAATTTTGTAGCAATGAGTGCCTATTGTAGATACTGTACTTCTGAAACCTGTCATGAGTATCTGGCAAGCAATGACCTTTCTGTGGGGTCCACATTGGCATGGTAATAAATGTTATTTAGGTGTTGAAATATGTATCACTAAATGTTCTATAAAATTACTCATTTCTCCTTTACGTACCCAAATTCAGAAAGTTTTGTATGACCAGATATTTTCATCTTTCTGTCATTGTGATTCACACACAGTGTTACTTTTTGGAAAATCTAGGTCTAAAGAGAATTACGAGTTTAAGCTATTTTAGGGTTATTTTATCTGTTGTATAAAGAAGTAATTCTTGTTTTGTACGTAAATAGCTCATATGAAATTTTCACTCATCCCTGGCCGTTGGCCGTGTCCTCGGAACTCCCGCAGGTGTACCTTCTCGGGTATGGAATGGGCGCGGGCAGCCCGCCCCGCGGCGTGTGCGTCCTCAGAGCCCTCACGCAGATCTCCCGCAGGCTGCGCGTGCTCCCTCCACGAGCGAGGGAAGGTTACTCGCGTTAATCACTAACAAAGACCACTGGTTTTACTCAAGAGCTCTTTGCTTCGATTGCATCTCTGGAAGGTCTTGATTTATAGTGCTTGGGGAATATCCGTTCTGTCAGATTTCTAGTAAACTGTGTTTTTGCCACTAAGCTGGTATTCAGACTTCCTTGCATTTTAAAATGTAACAAAAACATACACGAGAAAATCTCACACAGTATGTTGGAATATAAAGTAAAAGTGACAGTCTCCCTTCGCTCCCAACAGCAGCACCCTCCCCCAAATAACTTCTGTTAAGATCCTCCTACGTCTTTTTTAAAAAGCATGATATCGAGATAGTGTTCTGCTTGTGATGAAACGGATTATTTCCCTGTAATATATCTTGATAAGTTTTCTATATAATCTTCAGTGTAGTTCATTATTTTAATAGTCACATAGTATTTCTCTTATCAAAGGGCCACAATTTATCAATCCAAGGTGGATCCACTTGTCTCTGATTTTGTGTTTTTGTGAGCATCTCATATATAATTATGTCTTGGGCATACTCTGTACAACTACATATCAAAACTTGGTTGCAGATATAAGACACCCTCTCAAGCCTCTCACAGTGGCACACCTGTAATCCCAGCTCTGCAGCAGGCTGAGGCAGGAGAGTCACAAACTGGAGCTCTGCATGGGAAATTTAGCAACTTAGTAAGACCTTGTCTCAAAAAGGTGGGGTTGGGGATGCAGCTGAGTGCAAGGGCCCTGGGTTCAACGGAGTGTGCAAAGAAGTGACAGGAGAGAGACGGAGGAGATAAGAGAACCACTGCCTCAGATGTGGTCACGTGACATTCAGTGCCACTTCTTATATTACAAGGCATCACTCATTTGTCAAGTTAAAATGTATACAGATGTTCACTCATCTTGCAGAATAAGTTACTCACAATAGGAGATTTTACTGTTTTATGTGCTAGTTCCTGATGTTTATATGTATATTATTTCTGCCCTGGCTTAGATTGTTTTGTCTTGTTTTCCTACTTGTTCATACATTTAATAGTTTTGTGTTTATTATGTTGAATATTGTGAATAATATGTTACAGAGGCTCTCGATCAAGTTATCTTCTAAAGAATTTGGAAATTTATTCTTCCAAGCAGTTTAATTATTGGTTCCAGGAACTAAGCTCGGGCCCTTGTGCTTGCAAGACAGGTGCGAGCTATCTGAGCTAAACCCCCGTTCTCCCTCTCCTTTACAACTCTGCACCCCAGTGTGTGGGGAGGCGTCCAGGGAGCTGTGGGTACGTGAGTACGAGGGTCGCGCCGGCGCCTCTTCTCCCTCGGAGCACTTGTTGGGAAGCACTTGTTCTGTCCAGTTTTGCAGTTGTTGGTGGGAGAGTAAGACCAGTGCAAGTTCTCATGCTCACTACAGGAAGTGCGTGAACATTGCATGTATTAAAATCTCTTCCTTCCCCCAATCATGTAGACACCTGTTATAATTCCCATTTATATTTCAACTGTAGTATTATGGCCATTGATACATTTTACATTCTTACATTTTCCCACTTTTCCTTTGATTAGTCTGTATTTTGCATGATGCCTGGAAATGTGTTAGAAATTTGGCTGCTTCATTAATAACCAGTTTTATGCTGTTGCCCCTATAACTTGGGGATTACCTCCCCAAGGTCCGCACACCGGAATCATAAACTGGGGCTTGAGCTCAAGAATTTGGGAAGAGCATAAACTTTCAGACCAGTGCGGGGCTCCAGATGCTCTGCCTTCAACGTGGGGCTACCAGTGGGGGACCCAGGCCGCGGTGGCCTGTCTTTGGCAGGTCATACACAGTGACTCCTTTCCTGGGTCACAGTGGAGGAATCAAAACGCCATCTCCACGCTCTTGGGACCCTGCTGGGCTTAAAAATCAATCCTAAGGAGAGTGAGCCGCAGGAGCACACCGCGTGCTCAGCACAAGTCCTGCCAGCGCAGGAGCCCTCATCGGGAAATGAGTGGGCGATCGTCGCTGCTGAACCGGAGAAGACGGTGAGTTGTGAAGTGCAGAAGGCGAAGGCAGAGGCGGAGGTGTGGGCGGAGGAGGGCGGGGAGGGGGCGGTAGGAGGATGAGTTTAATACACTCGCCTGTGTGGACCCCTTGTTCTCAGTGTCCTGCCTTCTGCGCTAAGAATGTTCCTTTCAGGCTGCGGAGGCGGCTCAGGAGTGGAGGGCTTACCTGGCGTGCAGGGGGCCCTGGGCTCAAACCTCAGCACCACCCCCCAAAATTAATAAAATACATAAACAAGAATTTTGAAAAACCTTTCCTTCTGGAATATGGAGGGATTTTTGTTTCATGCGAGGATTTCAATACATACTTTTTAAAAAGTGGGTAAGACGAGAGTGATTTTGTACCGGCTTTCCTTAAGTTCCTTTAACTTCATAGTGCAGCCCCTTTTCTGTGATGTATTCTTAGCTCCCTGAGCTTACATGTGTCCAAGCGGAGACAAGAATATCTGCGGTCAGCTCGAGTAGACAGGCTTGCCTTGCTGACAGCCTTTGGCCCTGCCATTCTTATCACAGCGCACCAGTGACCCACACACTGGCTTAGGCTCGGAGCACCTGAAGTCATGGTGCTGTTTTAAAATCACGGAGAACTTACGTCCACCGTAACACCTGGAAGCTGTTGCCTGCTAGCAACAGCTGCTCCTCCAAGCTCTCCTTATCCCGCAGTGTGGTGAACCAGATGTTCACGAAAATCTTTCCCAACGTAGCATAAACAAGAAGTGCCGCAGAACAGCATTGCTTTAAAGTACAGAGACATTAAATGAGAGAATTGCAGAGGCAGGCACTCAGAGTCCACGACCTCTGTGCCTGCCATGGTTGGGTAGCGTCTGCGTATGTCCTCCAGATGTTCGTGAGCTGGAAGCTTAGTCATGACAGTAGCAAAGCTAAGGGGAACTGGGGCTTTCGAGGTGCGGGACTCACTGGGGGCTCTCTGGTTGTTCAAAGGTGCCCCCCCCCGAGACTGAGTTAATTCTTACAGAGGTGAATTGTTACAGGAGGCCCTCCCTGCTTGATGCTTCCTGTCAGCCTGTCCCTCTTCCCTCCTGTGTGTGGACTGGTGACGTGGTCTGCCAGGCTGCGAGGTGACCGGAGCGTCCTCTCCAGAGCCAGGCTGACGCTCGGGCCCTGCCCTGCCGAGCCCTCACTGTGAGCGAAGAATGTTTACTCCGCGATCTCCAGTTCAGCTTCTCCTGGGCTTGCCTCCTGACAGTGTGCTCCGACAGTGCACAGATCCAGGCCCTTGTAGGTTCCAACAGAGGGAGAGGGTTTGTTAGTTTCCTGTATTCCTATCATACAGTATTATGCTTGGTCTCATGTTGACATTGGTCACGGGCCACCCACTGAAAAAATCGGTGGCGATGGACAGAACGAGTGACCTGTGGTCTCTTCCTTGAGGTGGGGGAGGGAGGGAATTTAAGGTGAAAGGCACCTGGGCTGCGGTGTGCCCAGGGCCCACCAGGGATGAGAGTCACAGGGCAGGGGCTACGGAACGGAGGTGTTTACCCCACTGAAGAGGGCCCTTGGGCGCAGAAATGCTAACTCTTCCACAGCACCTGACCCATTGGAGCCCTTGCCACAAACTGCTTCATTTCCAGCCCCCCCCCGAACTTTGGCAATATGTGCTCACTGTTGTCCGGAGCAAGACTATCTGCCAGGCACGTCTGTTCATAAATACCGGGCAGAGGAGCTACTCCCAGCGGAGATTCACGGCGAAGTTCTGTGGCTCAGCCAGACTTGTAGGCCGAGTGCTGGCAGGGAAGGGGATCAATAGAAGTTCTCTGGCCGTGGGAGGGTAGCAAGCAGAGGAGAGAGAAACAGCAGAGGGAAAGAAAATCAAGCTGGAAGGAACTCACGCTGAACAGTGCCTGGAGGTGAGCAGAATTCAGAACGGGACATGACCCTCAGCTTCCCCGGAAACATACACACCTAAAGCTGGAACAGAGCTGATTGTAAAACCTTACGCAGGAGGGAATTTGTTTCTGAAATAAACATACCTTATGGACATGGAATACTGAAATTCTTTGAAATTCATCTTCTTCATACTGAAGTTCTTTGAAATTATCAAATTGTGATCAATAAACTCACCGTCTTACCGTGTCAGCAAGCATCTTAACTGTGAGAAACCTCAGGCCAGGAAATCTGCAAAGTGAAAATGACAGCCTTTGGCAAAATGTGACCGGAAGTTAAACCAGCTTTGACTTGTGTGGTGTGAACTTGGCAGGAAAAGCCAGAGGGCTTCGGTGGTGGGCGGGTGTGTGTGTTTCTTTGTTGCTCTGCTTGGCGGCACCGTAGCTGCTGCTGACTCTCCCTGGTCGGTGTGGCTCACTTAGGAGGTGTCTGCGTAGCTGAGTGCTCATAGGTCATCGCTGGGAAACCAGCTGAGACAGGTTCCAACCCCTCCCTCCTGGACTGGTTAATATCGAAGGTAATTTCAGATGACTCAAGTTAAGTTCTGAAAGCCTAGGCGGAAAGTAGAACATCAGTTCAATAACATATAGAGTTGTAATCAACTAAAATAGTAAGCAGGAGTCTAGAATATAAACATTTCTTGGGTTTGGGAGATTTATATTAGAATTGAAAAGTAAAGGTTGACTAAGTGACTGTTGTGATCCAGAATTCCCAACATTTTGGGAAACAAAAGATTTATCTTGGTTTTGCCCTTCTGTTTCATGAGTTCTTTACAATTAAATTTGAGAGAGCCGTCCTTTTATTTCAAAACTTTTCCATATTTAAAACCTCCAGTAGCAATAGTGTAATTTCTTTATTAAGAATTCTGTGAAGGGGGCCGGGGAGTTAGCTCAGTGGTTCCGGCGCCTGTCTCGCAAGCGCAAGGACCCGGGTTCGATTCCCCGGTAACCACATAACAATACTGGGTGTGGAGACCCACACCCAGCAGCAACCAGTACCACATAGCACAGTGCCGGGCGTGGTGGCTCACGCCTGTAATCCCAGCACTCGGGAGGCAGAGGCAGGAGGAT